>CM053788.1:368455212-368722712 GCA_028749045.1 Cupressus sempervirens
GATGCATTTTTTTATCTCTCAAATGCATTATTCTATTTATAAAATGTGCTAGTATAGGGTTTAAATTTGTTAAATAAATGATCACATGCATTGTTTTAGGTTTTAAAGGTGTTATTTCAATGTGTATTGCAGTGTTTACAATAGGTTCAGGATCAATTTGTAGTCATGTTTGAATTGGCTTGGAAGGATTATAATCTGAAGTTCATTAACATGTATTAAACAAGCATAACCAATCACAGTAATGAAAACAAAATGATATATTTAATGCAAAAACCTATAAAAAGAAATAGCCTCCTAACAAAAATTAGCTATGACTAGTGACTATGAGTTTTTAATGTTTATATGATTATGTTCCAATTTACCTCTCTTGTGAAAGAGAGCTTCCCACCAATGCGAGCGAGGTTTGGTGCAATATTTTGTGAGATTACTAGAGGAAGGCCATATTTTGAACACAATCAACTTGAATTCTATTACAAATACAAGATGGAAGGCTTTCCCTCTCACTGGCCCTGCTAAGGAAAATCTTAGGAGGTAGTCTTTCTATAGCTGAATAAACCACCTAGTGAAAAGCATGAGAAATAGAAATTGGAAGTAGGTTTGCAAATGTGATTGACCTAAAAGAGTGAGAGCATATCCCTAGTCCTACAACCTCTCAAATGTAACAAGAAGAATGTTCAATTATGACCCTTTAACTATTTAGACAAGAGACTCCTATTTATTCTACATGTTTGTTCATTCCTAGATTGATTCCTATAGATCCTTTTGAGAGGTTACGCATTCTGATCAATTCAAAGAGTTGAGAGAATAGGCCTATTTCCATGTAGATGAAAGAAATCAAAATTCTTACTTAGGTTACGTTGTGAACTATGAAATGTCACAATATAATTGACAAGGGTTTTAGGCCTACCTAATTTAATGCTAGCAAAGGCTAGGTACATTTTTTATTGTCTTCATTCCCTTATTTGCAATTTTACTGACTTGGCATTTCCTGTCTAATCTAGAAGAGACATGTCAGTAGCCAAAAATTATATTTACAAATTAAATATGATGATTTATAACTTTGATCAAATGTGCTACAAAACATTCCATATGCATTATAGAATTGTTCAGATGCATTATAATATCAGTTAAAAGTGCTAGATGAACATGTAAATGTCCTAAAATATCTAGTAAATGCACTATCAATAATTCAAATTCATTACAAAAAACTTGCAACATGTTATAAAAAAAAAATTAGAAGTGTTGAAATAGTGTTCACAAATGTCAAAACATTAGACAAATCTCATATCTGGTATCCATGAGTTCAAGAGCATCTTTGAAATGTTGTTGTTCCTATTATGAGTCTTCCCAAATGTTGTAAATCTTGTAGCAAGTCAGATCTACACAAGAAATAAGAGTAACACACAAATCTACAAATAGATTTAAAGATTAGAATGAAAAGTTAAATAACAATGAGGCTTTAAAATGAAGCCCCATTATGGGCACCAATTTATACATGGTGCAATCACATATTCCTGAGACCTTAGTGTCGTGTGCAATTAGAATAATAATGAACTAATCTAGACCCAAGAAAAAATTGTCATATAATGACTCTATGAACATCTCATGTTTCCCTAACTACAACTAGTAAAATAGCTCTCAAGCCAGCATCTTAGTGACAGTTCTAGAATGAGACTATGCTTGTTGATGTAGATCTATACAATTCTATATGAGACTGATATGGAATGTGAATTATATGAAGATAACAACACTAAAATTCTAATATATGTGCATGCATAAGACTAGAAAATGCTAAGTAATTCTAAATAGATACTAAAATGATGCTAAAATAACATTAATTCTCTCTAACAATGATACTAAATGATAGCTCTAATATGCCTATAGTATGAATGCACAAAAAATTGTGTCCTTTAGCTCTTGATTTTCCCTTCTATTTATAGGATTTTAGAAGGGGTTTGGGGTAAGGATTTGGATTTTACTTTTCATCGAGGGTAAGAGTGAAAGTAAAAATATCTCACAAAGCTCAAAGAGGAATAGTCCAACAGACTTAGTTTGTGAGGATAAATATGGATTTTTTATTATTTTAAATTCTAAAAATGTGAATTTCACTTTTGAGAGGATAAATGATTTTGTTGATTTATTAAATGTTGCATTTATTTTCAACTTTTTTCTTTACCTTTTTCCTTTTTATTTTGTTTTATGATTTTATGAATTGGTTTTCCTCTTTTTTAAAGTGATTTTTTCTTCTTATTTTTGGATTTGGTAGGTGATTAATTAACTGACCACTCAAATGATTTAATGTTTCCATTGATTTCAAAGTCTGTTATTTTCCTCATTTATTTTATTTTGTCTTTAATTTTTGTCACTTGGTCAAAATTTTCATTGTTTTAGGTCTTTGCCAATTTTAGGGTGTCTACAATATGGTACTCTACTAAATTAACATAATGTATATCCAATGAAGACTCTAACATCAATGATAATATAAAAATTTATATGAATCTGTTACATACTTTCATATCATTCTCAATTACATTATTTGTTATGAAAAATAGTTCCAACAAGGAAGACTTCCATAATTAACCACCGTGTTTTACTTGATGTTTGTACCCTATTCACAAGCTCCCATTATACCATAGGTAAGAAGAATGCTACAAAAGTTCTTAAATATTTCCTAACATCTACCATCACCAAGTCTAATTGTTTACAAGCTTGAACAATAACCTATAGCATTTACTCAACCCTACAAGCCTACATAACATCGACACTACCTTCATAAGGATGTTTGTTGCCTCAAGTTTATATGATTTGAAAAGGAAATTTCTTGAAACTATACATACATATACATATACACACATATACATATACATATACATAGACATAGACATAGACATAGACATAAATAAACATATACATATACACACATACACATATACATATACATATACAATTATGATCTAATTGTGGTCTAGTATGTTCCAAATAAAGAAATTAATCCTTATACAATTCCTACCTTTGCACTTTCTTGCATATGGTCCCAACAAATAAGTGTAGTTATAATGCAAAGAAGACATCATATTAAAAATAAAATTTCAGCCTCCCGATCCTTACAACACTTGTAACATATTTCTTCATCACAAATGTAGTTGTTGATTGTGCATCATTGACCCAACTAACATATCCACACCCATTATTTCCATTCAATATCAAATCTACATTAGTTATTACTATAATAATTTGTTACTATGCTAATTTTTAACAAAACTAATATTTGTTTTAACAACCCTTTTCTTATTTGGGCAACACAAAATTAGATGCCTAGTATTAGTTTGTGTGTTGGAGATCTTCAACAAACAAGGGAAAACACCACATTGACATTTTGGCACATTCATGAAATCTGTCAACCCTAGAATGTCAAAACTACATATGTTACAAGCCATTGATCATAGGAAAAGTGGTTCACAAATTTTATGGTGTTCCATAATTATACCATAATTAAAATTCATTGAATTGATGTAAGGAAGAATAACCAAATGAAATATTGATGCATGATTGTGAACCATTGCTTTATAGACAAATGATTCCATGATCATTGGCTCACATATTTTATGGTGGTCCAATGTAGTCAAAATAGAAAAAAGAAATTCATGGAAAATTTAGAATAGTAGAAGGAGATGCTTGAAAAATCATTAATCAAGTCTAGCAATTTTTTGTTGTATATTCATTCTCAGAGGATTGCAATTGATTTCAAAAGGTTGGAAAATAATACATAGGTGAAAACAAACTCAAGGGCCCATGATGGTGTTTTTGTATATTTTTCTTGTGATTTTAAGTAATTTCATTTTTAAATAATTTTAGGTTTCAAGCTAGCTAAAAGAACATGTTTAAAAAGTTTCCTTGGTGCAGATATATTCCATTGCATGGTAACAATTAAACAAAGAATAAAGAAGTAGAGTGGTGCAGGGTCAGTTATTTCACTTGATTAAACAAGGCAAATAATGTGAATGTTATAACCAAAGAAATGTATGGTGTGATCATATTCAATGGAAACTAAGAAATTTCCTTTTCAAATCATACAAGTCAATTTTCAAGTGATTTCATTTTTAAATCACATAAATCAGGTTTCAAGCAATTTTACTTTCAAATCACATACACTTAAAGCAACACACATCCTTACCTATGTAGTGTCAATGTTATGTTGGTTTACACCACTGAGTCACTCATGCATATGGATATCACTATTGTCTAATGTGATAGGTTTAATTGGTTGTGGTTTTCTCTCTAAATTATATGGTCGACAAAATATTTGTACTCCTAATAAAATGTGACAATTTAACTTCTATCTTATATAGCTAAAAAGTATTGTCATATTTTGGGGACTATAGATTATTAACATTAATTACTAATACATTTTCATCATTAATAGTTTTAAACCCCCCAAAAAATTACCATCAAAGAGATATAAATAAAATATTTTTCATCACTTTATGATCATCATAATCACTTAAGGGCAAGGTATAGATTATTGTGACTATTTAAAAACCTCCCAAATTGATGTCATTGTAAAATGATATGACATATAGAAAGGGTCTTGGTACTAGTTTCAGGATATCACCTATAAGATTCTATCAACTATAATCATAATATCTAAAATAATATATTTTGATCTAATAGGAATAATAATTTGTCTTGAGAGGTCAAGTTTATATTATAGAATATGATTGTAAATTGATATTTACTTTTTTATTATATCATATTGAGGTCACAATGAGTTAATTACAAGGAACAAAATCAATACTTTTAAATATATTGTAGTATTCACTAAATTATATTATTAAGCGCTATCAAATAATAAATTCACTTGGTCTACTAAATGTGTCAAAGCTCACAAATCAAACCAAATATTCATGATTTGATATTTAGGTATTATAGAGTACATTTGAAGGACTACAAACTCTGGTTAACATGAAAAAACATTTCTATTGTGCAAGATATCATTTATTAGAATAATATGTAATTGAAAGACTAATTTTGACCACAGTCTTGTCTGATAACCCTAACAAATTGGTTTCTAAGGACATTGTTTATGAATTTATTGATGTGGTATGTGAATAAGCTCTCCAAGTTCAAGCACTTTTAGTAGGCTACATTGATGATAATGAAAAATATTGAAATGAACCTAATTATCTATTTCCTTTTAGAATATAAATTATGTTCTAATAATTTCACACTATTGTCATATATAATTAGTTACAAATTGATTGGACCTTTAGGAGCAACTATATTTTATTATGCTAATCAAACATGTGTTAGTTTGAGACATGAAACTTGCACATTTCTAACTGATAATTGAAAATTGGATTTCATTCTATAAGAATGAACTAGGTAAAACTATGTCATTAAAAACTGAACCATAGAGTGAAAGCAATTATATTAACATAGGGAATACGAATAAGTATAAATTTTCTTAAATATAAAGATACAAGTACATTGAAAGAAATACAAATGAAAGTGCAATATTTGAAATAATGTACATATGAATAATTATAAATAAACTTCAATAAAAAATAATAAGAATTCAACTATGAATCAAACAACACAAAAATATAAGACTTACAATATGTTCTAATAATAATTGAGACATTCAAATGGATAAAAATGTTAAATGGGAAATGACATGCTCATCAAAAAGTACCATTACACCACAGTTATGTTAATGCAGAAAAACTTGGACAAAAAGAAGTTTTGGGCCTAATATGCAAGCATGCTTTATTTGATAAGCTGTATTATTTTAACAATAATGTAATGGTGAAGGTCTACAAACAATCATTCGAAATATAAAACTGAAATAGGCTAGCATCCTTCAGTTTCAAACTCTAAATACTCCGAAAGCCAACATGCTTTAGTATGAACCCTTGCTCTAGGGATTATTATGAATACTCCTAAAGCAAGCATGCTTTATTTTCCAAAGATATACTCTAGGGATTATTTTGATTCTGGGTAGGTGTGGTGAGGTTAGTAATTTTGCTGGGATTTAATGGGTGGTCAGGGGGAGGGGTATTAGGCCAGCACTGCGCAATGCAGCGACTCTTGTAACAGTAGTCTTCAGTGTCTCCACACCAGTTGTATGAACTACAACATCTCTTTCTATTGCATCTTATACCTTTATTCGGATCACATCGTGAATATCACCATCATCATCACCATCACCATCATCATCACTATCATCCCTTTGTTCATCTCCATCTTCCATCTAGAATAGATGTCGACTGAACTGATTAGATTGCTGCAGAGATCAGTCCATTCATACCTGAACGAATCCATTTATATTATGCCAAGTACGGTGATTTCGTAGGCTTATAATAGTGTTTGACATGTTTAACCGCAAACCTAATCTGCTTGAAGCAGCCTTTGCCCTTATTGGGCATGCAGTTTCAGTGTACCCGTGTTTTTTAAATCAATGGTGCTATTTAGAGGACCGTGATCTTCATAGCGGCTAGACAAATACATTTGGATAAAATTTCTAATTCACCTTTCCCGCATTCATTATGTTTGAGAATTGTGCTAATTCTTCAATCCTGCAAGGAGCACGTTTTAGCATGATCCATGAAAGATTTTCTCTTTGGAAACAAAATGTAATCGAGTTGACAAACAATCAGAATAATCTGTGAGGCTTCAACTATGAATCACCTTTATTATTGGGTAGTTCGACAAGTATCTATCCCTAAATTATTTTTATTTTAAAATTGTTTCATCTAATTTTAGGATGACAAGATTAATTATAGTGTCTCAATAGTATCTTTAGATTATTTTATTAGTTTATAACAATCTAATGACATAATTCTTAAAGAGATGTATTCATAAAAGACTTTCATTACATCACACATTATCTAAACATAATGATGTATTCATAAAAGACTCTTACAAACATGACCTCGAGGCTAGAATACTACTAAAGACAATTAACATTACAAAACTAACAATCCAGACATGGCTCTAAACCAAAAATAGCTAAATGACAACTAAGTTTAAAGAAAATAGATCAAAGTCAAAAACAAACTTGACCAAGAAAGAAAATGGTTCAATTAGTTGTGGTCTTCATTGCTAGAAGCACCCAAAGCCCTCATGATAATCCTAGTCAAACATCTCAAAAAAAATCAAAGGGTTCCTTATCACTTGTCTCTCCATTTTTTTGTTGAAGAATGATGGGACTAGTTTCACTCCTCAATCCTTTAAACATGTCAATTGACTTGTTCTTAAGTATTCTCTCTTCCTCCTTAAGAGCCTTAACTTCTACAACAAGTTTGGTATGACCCTAATAGGATTTAATAGTAGTCTATTCATCATCAAAATCATGCTCATCTACATCTTCAGCTTAAGGGATACTAGATATATGTGTGATTTTTTCATTGTCCTAATCACCATAAGAGCATTGCAAAAGCCCTTCAAACTCTTTTTCCTTCAATTTATCTGAGAAAATCATGCCAATTGCCTTGAGCTTTGTATGGTAGTGTAAAGGCTATGTTTTTGCAGTGCCACCGCCATGTGATCCCTGCCTATGCTACTACTAAAGCTTCCTCTGTCATTGGTGGTGCTTGATACACTAAATCTACTAAACTACATGGATCCACCACCCATGGATATATAGGGCAACCACTTAATCTAGATCCCCTTCAACCTCCTAGTTGTTTTTTTAAGATTTTACCTATTTTGTAGCCTTTTGTTTAGTCTCTAACTAGTTGTCTTTTCTCATGTTGGATCTATTTGGGCCCCTAGCTTTTTTTTCTACTATAAATTTTCTTGGTCATGGGGCTTCTAGCATATTATATTATTGGCCCTTTTTCTACCCAAACAATAGTTTTGTTCATTCCAATATAGAGAGGTTATCTCTACTCCATAACTCAAGACATTGAAATAAAGAAAGCATGCCTAAAGACAATAGCTAATCCATTTTAAGATGGTAGGTTACAAGGGAAAAAAATCTTCTATGTTCCTTTATCATACCTAATGGGGTAATTTAGGAATAAAAAAAAAGTAAAAACTCTTACTAAAATATAATTATTATAGGAGTAATTAATAACATTAATATTTTAGCATCTCATCTCCTTGCAAAATTAAGTCACCCAAGGGTGGAAAAGGGACTAAAGATTAACCTTATGTACCTATAACCAAGGGACTTTTATTTTTAATTTTTGTCCTAGAATTACATGTCTTGTTGCACATTTAAACCAATGACTAGTTTTATAAATGTTATTTTTTAGTGTCATAACCTATAAATAGATTAGGGTTATGCAAAGAATATAATCCAAAAAACAAATTCCCATAACAACCATTAAAACTAGTTTTTTCCTTTTTCCTTCCTCATGGATGAGTATTCTGATGTTCTAAGAAATATTTCCAATTTCTCACCAACATTTCAAAACCTCAATTTTGAGACCTAATATCACCATATAGATTAGGTACCATGTTAGCTTCTTCATACAAGTGTTTGATTTCAAAAATATCATAACTAAGGAATAGTCTTTGAATATATCCCAAGACTCCCTTTGTGGAGTTTTTGGCTTTAACTAGGGCTTTAATTTTTTTTTAAAGAAATAGTGAATCCTCTTCTATAGGTCATTCTTTCACACTAATAGACAAGAAGAATTTGATCCACCAAAGTAGGGCTATTCCTTCAATCTATCCATTTGTATAGCCATCCATGTTTTTAATATAGTCTATGGTCATTCTTCATAAATTCAATATGATGATATCAACAAGAAAAACCTTATTGTCTGTAACAAACATGACAAATTTTAACTCTTGTCATCTTGATTCAGGTAGTGTACACTTAGTACTTCTCCTTCTCATAATTATACAATTGTTATGGTAGAAATAATAGTCCACCATGATAACTGGGGGGTGGGGATGGGGGGGAGGGGTGAGTTATTTATCCAATTAAAACATTTATCAACCTTACCTAGTATTAATCATTCAATCAAAGTAAATAGCAATCATACTAAGATGCACATGCACAATTACACCAGATTTGTTAACTAGGAAAACCCTTGATTAGAGGGAAAACCCCAATGGGAATGATGCCCACAAGATGATGTACTAATAAAAATATTCCTTGTTATAGGATAGACCCTATTAGGAGTCTATTACAACATTTAGTGCATAAGAGTCCCTATTAGGAGACTTTGAATCCTTGTTCAAAGATTCCAACCCTCCTAAGAGTTGTGCCAGCCCTATTAGGAGTTTTAGAAAGCAGAATGATCCACCGTCCAAATAGCTTCTGAGGCAAGGCCACTAAACTCATTGTCCAACTAATCTTTCAACTATTCCTTATTGAATAATTGTTTGTATTGTACTTTAACTTCTTTCCTCTATCCTATTAACCAGACTAGTCACTATAGGACCTGGTAGACTAGGTCACGAACCTCAGATTAATTATAGTTTCTCCATAGTATCTTTAGATTATTTTATTATTTTATAATAATCTAATGATATAAGTCTTAAAGAGATGTATTCATAATGTTATCTAAACATAATGATTATTAGTTGTTGTTTTATAAGAATTTAATAAGGTTCAACTATAATAATTTGATTTTTAATTTCATAAATCAATTCATTTCTATATAAAAATTGAAAATGGTTTTGATTAATAAAGAAAAAAATCAACAGCATTGACTCTTACAAACATGACCTCAAGGCTAGACTACTACTAAAGATGATTAACATTACAAAACTAATAGTCTAGACATAGCTCTAAACCAAAAATAGCTAAATGACAACTAAGTTTAAAGAAAATAGATCAAAACCAAAACCTAACCTAACCAAGAAAGAAAATTGTTCAATTAGTTGTGGTCTTCACTGCTAGGGGCACCCAAAGTCCTCATGATAATCCTAGTCAAACATCTCAAAGAAAATCAAAGAGTTCCTTATCACTTGTCTCTTCATTTTTTTTGTTGAAGAATGATGGGACTAGTTTCACTCCTCAATCCTTTGAACATGTCAATTGGCATGTTCTTAAGTATTCTCTCTTCCTCCTTAAGAGCCTTAACTTCTACAACAACTTTGGTGTGACCCTAATAGGATTGAATTGTAGTCTATTAATCATCAAAATCATGTTCATCTACATCTTTACCTTAAAGGATACTAGATATATGTGTGATTGTGTCATTGTCCTAATCACAATAAGAGCATTGCAAAAGCCCTTCAAACTCTTTTTCCTTCAATTTATCGAAGAAAATCATGTTGATTTCTTTGAGCTTTGTATGGCAGTGTAGAGGCTATGTATTTGCACTGCCTCCACCACACATCCCCTACCTATGCTACTAGTGAAGCTTCCCCTATCATTGGTGGTTCTTGATACACTGAATCTACTGAACTGCACATATCCACCATCCATGGATATATAGTTCAACTTCTTAATCTGGATCCCCTTCAACCTCCTAGTTGTTGTTTTAAGATTTTACCTATAAGGTATCCTTCTATTTAGTCTCTAGATTGTTGTATTTTCTCATGTCGAGTCTATTTGGGCTCCTACCCTTTTTTCTACTATAAAAATTCTTGTTCATGGGGCCTCTAACATATTATATTATTGTCCCTTTTCTACTCAAACAATAGTTTTCTTTTCTCCAATATAGAGAGGTTATCTCTACTCCCTAACTCAAGATATTGAAATAAAGAAAGTATGCCTAAAGACAATAGCTAATCCATTTTAAGATGGTAGGTTACAAGGAAAAAAATTCTTCTATGTGCCTTTACCATACCTAGTATGGTAATTTAGGAATCAAAAAAAAAAAAAAAAAACTCTTATTAAAATACAATTATTATAGGAGTATTTAATAACATTAATATTTTAGCCTCTCGTCTCCTTGCAAAATTAAATCATATAAGCAAGGGACTTTTATTTTTAATTTTTGTCCTATAATTACATGTCTTGTTGCACATTTAAACCAATGACTAGTTTTATAAATGTTATTTTTTAGTGTCATAACCTATAAGTAGATTAGGGTTATGCAGAGAATATAATCCAAAAAACAAATTCCCATAACAACCATTAATACTATTTTTTTTCTTTTTCCTTCCTCATAGATGAGTATTCTGATGTTCAAAGAAATATTTCCAATTTCTCACCAACATTTCAAAACCTTAATTTTGAAACCTAATGTCACCATATAGATTAGGTGCCTTGTTACCCTCTTCATACAAGTTTTTGATTTCAAAAAGATCGTAACTAAGGAATACTCTTTGAATATATCCCAAGATTCCCTTTCTGGAGTTGTTGGCTTTAACTAAGGCTTTAATTTCTTTTATAATGAATAGTGGACCCTCTTCTATATCCCATTCTTTCACACTAATAGAAAAGAAGAATTTGATCAGCCAAAGTAGGACTATTCCTTCAACCTAGCCATTTGTATATCCATTGAAGTTTTAATTGTAGTCTATGGTCATCCTTCACAAATTCAATATGATGATGTCACCAATAAAAACCTTATTGTCTCTAATAAACATGCCAAATTTTAACTCATGTCATCTTGATTTTGGTAGTGTCCACTTTGTACTTCTCCTTCTCATAATTATACAATTGTTATGTTAGAATTAATAGGACCCATCAAGATAACTAAGAGGGGGGTGAATCAGTTATCCAATTAAAATATTTATCAACATCAACTAATCTTAATCATTCAATCAAAGTAAACAGCAACCGTACTAAGATGCACATGCACAATTACACTAGATTTGTTAACTAGGAAAACCCTTGATCAAAGGGAAAATCCTGGTGGGAATGATGCCCACAAGATGAAATACTAATATAAATATTCCTTGTTAGAGGATGGACCATGTTAGGAGTCTATTACAACATTTAGTGCACATGAGTCCCCATTAGGAGACTTTGAATCCATGTTAGGAGATTCCAACCCTGTTAGTAGTTGTACCAACCCTATTAGGAGATGTAGAAAGTAGAAGGACCCATTGTTCAAACAACTTATGGGGCAATACCACTAATCTTGTTGTCTAAATGATCTTTCAACTATTCCTTGCAGAATAATTGTATGTACTATACTTTAACTTCTTTCCTCTATCCTATCAATCGGACCAGTCACTATAATACCTTGTAGACCAAGTCATGAACCTCAGATCCAAACATCAAACTTTGAATCACACAATAAAACCTCAGCAATGAATTTTTCTTCACCTTTATGTTTTTTAGTGTGGAGTCTAATCAGTCCCCAAGTGGGAGATTTTTAGTTTGTGGTGACTAATCAAGAAAGTACTATACATACTTCATAAATTATTTGGGTCATGGCTGACGTTGTGGCCAACATATGGCTAACATGTTGTAACCCTAAAGCAACATAAAGTTATTTGTATAAAAGGGCTTAGGGTTAGGTATTTTCATAATGTTTTTATGCAAAATTAGTTCTTGCAGCAGTATTAAGTTGTAAGGGATTACGGATTGTAATCAAGTTGTAATCGCTAGATTGTAATAATATCATACTTGTTGTTTGGTGGACATAGCCCGAGAATTGGGTGAACCACGTTAAATCTTGGTGCCTTTTGTTCTTTTTTGTTACTAGTTATATTTGCATGTAATTGTTATTTCCAATTCATGGTTTAATCCTAACACTTCACTCTGCTCTTCTTATCTTCACATTTTGCTCTTTGTGCTTCTTACAATCTTTCATACATCCATATATGATGATACATAACAAAGGAAAATTTCCATCCTTTATACCGAATTTACAAAACAATTCTCTGAGTTGGCTATTACACCTTAATTAATTATTATAGGACCTCATTAAGAACACGTTACACTTAGTGATAACATTAATCTTTCGCCCTGTAACTTGAAAAAAAATTTGTACATGCAACATTATGATGAGCAAGCTTAGCTACATCATCTCCAAAATGTCTTCTTCACATCTTTAACTTCGACTGCTTAGAATAACAACTCCGCTAAGAGATCTAACAAGTTTACCAAAACATGCTTCTATAAACTCTATCTCAAAATAGTCTTCACCAAAACTTGCAAAACTTCTTCCAAATGTAGTATTTTATGTTTCTGAGGTTAGCTGCATATACTAGACACTTAGTATTATCTCCCTTTAAACTCACTAGTGAAAGCACTCAACAATTTATTCATACCAACTTGATCTTTCTATTGCTCTTATGTCAGATACCACAGAAAATTGCTATGTTGACATCATTGACAAACATAGTCATGAATGTAACATATCATCATGATAATGTTCTAGTTATGTTTCTAGAATACTCTCCCATAGAATTATCATCAGTATTTATTCTTCGAACAATCTCCCCTTTGGCATTGATGGCAACATAGATGAAAAACATCTAGTTCCAAAAATACCAACTGAAAAAGATTGTTAACCTTTCTTTTCAAATCCTTTTCATTAATCATTTTCAAATCCTCTTCATCATTCACTATCCCCCATTGTCATACCTCAATATGCTCTATATCATATTGCAATCTCTCCCTTCAATGCACTCTATATCAAATATTTTTCATGCTATAATCTCTCCCCCATTGACATCAATGTCAAAGGTTTCACCAACCATCAATCTCTGCAACAACTGTCTCTAACTAGCTCAAGTGTCCAAAGACATTATTAAAAATAACATCCAACAAGAGTCCTAGATGAATCTATCCATCACAGATACTCCCCCATATAGGAAGCATCAACATTTAGTCCAAACAAATAATAGTGCTCTGTTACACTAGATTGATGCACTCTTGCATCATCTACTTTGATGTAGGAATATCTCACAAATACTCAAAAGTCTCTTTGGAAAGAGACTTGGTGAAAATATTTGCAATGTATTCTTTGGTGCTTACATACTTCAATATGATTTTCTTTTTTGCAACTTTCTCTCTCAACATGTGATGCTTGATAGAAATGTACTTGGTCTTAGAATGTAACATTGGATTCTTAGACATATTCACTATGCTTGTGTTATCACAATGTATAATAATAGGTTCACTAAATTCTATCCTTATATCCTTCAGCATCTACTTCATCCAAACAACGTGATTACAATTGTTTGTTGCTGCAAAATATTCTGCTTTTGTTGTACTCTGTGAGATATAATCTTGCTTCTTGCTTAACCAAGACACCAATCTTCCTCCAAGAAAGAAGGCTCCACCACTAGTGCTCTTTCTGTCATCCATACTACATGCCCAATCAGCATTAGTATAACCAAATAAAGTGAAATCATTAGATCTGTCATACCATAATCCGAACTATGGTGTTCCTTTAAGGTATCTAAATATCTTTTTGACTACCGCATAATGTGCTTCTTTGGGATTAGAAGAATCTTGTAAGAATTCTCAATAGTAGGTGTCTCATCCTTTGTAGATAACTTGTGTCTAGTTACCATACCTGTGTTCCAACTGGTTTACATGTTTTTAAACCAAACCTTTTCAGTAGATCTTCCAAGTACTTAGTTTGAGAAATTAAGATTCCTTCTTTTTCCTACACAATTTGTAATCCTAGGAAGTATTTCATCTCTCCTATCATACTTATTTCAAATTCCTCCTTCATTTCTTCAGCAAACTTGTCACTTTTATCATCATCTCCTCCAAATATAATATCATCAACAAATATTACCAAAATCATCAATCCATCATCTATTTCTTTCCAATATAGATTATTGTCTACCATACCTTTGCTAAATCCAAACTTTGTTAAATGCTTGTCCAACCTTGCATACCAAGTTTTGGGTGCTTTCTTTGAGCCATACAATGCTTTCTTCAATCTTTATACTATGTCCTTGTCATCTATTAAAGAAAAACCTTCAGGCTATTCTATGTATACCTCTTCTTCAAGTTCTCCATTCAAAAATGCTGATTTGACAGCCATTTGATACACTTTGAATTTCTTATGTGTTGCATAGGTTAAGAATAGCATTATTGCTTCTATTCTTACCACAGGAGCATAGGTTTTGTTGTATTCTATTCCTTCTTGCTATGAGTAACCTTTATATACCAATCTTGTTTTGTTCCTTACAACTTCACCATGTTCATTCATCTTGTTCCTAAATACCCATTTTGTTCCTATCACATTCTTGTTTGTTGGTCTAGGGACTAGCTCTCATGTCTCATTCTTCACTATCTGATCTAATTCTTCTTTCATAGCTTGCTTCCAATAGTCATATTTACATGCTTCATCTGCATTCTTTGGTTCAACTTGAGATATCAGACATAATTCTTCATTGATTTTGCTTCTTTTAATCACACCTTTATCTCTACTTCTAATGATCTTCTCTAGTGGATGATTCTTTTTCATATTCTTACCTAAAGTAGGAGTTTTATCTCTACTCTTAGCTCTGTTGAAGGTTCTAAGCTTTGTTCATTCCTTTTCTCTCCTTCATTCTACAAATCATTGTTAGTCTCAAAGAATAATTCATCATTTTTTGGTTTAGTAACAACATTCTCATCATCAAAATTGTCATCAACTACTCTTTCTTGTATCCTGAATTTCTCATCAACTCTTACATTTTCACTTTCAATAGTAGTCTTAGTTCTCATATTATAACATCTAAAAGCTTTTCTTTTCAATGAATAACCAATAAATATAACTTCATCACTTCTAGCATCAAACTTACCAACATCTTGTTTGTTGGTCTAAGGACACATTCTTGTTTGTTGGTCTAGGGACTAGCTCTCATGTCTCATTCTTCACTATCTAATCTAATTCTTCTTTCATCGCTTGCTTCCAATAGTCATATTTACATGCTTCATCTGCTTTCTTTGGTTCAACTTGAGATATCAGACATAATTCTTCATTGATTTTGCTTCTTTTAATCACACCTTTATCTCTACTTCTGATGATCTTCTCTAGTGGATGATTCTTTTTCATATTCTTACCAAAAGTAGGAGTTTTATCTCAACTCTTAGCTCTGTTGAAGGTTCTAAGCTTTTTCCATTCCTTTTCTCTCCTTCATTCTACAAATCATTGTTAGTCTCAAAGAATAATTCATCATTTTTTGGTTTAGTAACAACATTCTCATCATCAGAATTGTCATCAACTACTCTTTCTTGTATCCTGAATTTCTCATCAACTCTTACATTTTCACTTTCAATAGTAGTCTTAGTTCTCATATTATAACATCTAAAAGCTCTTCTTTTCAATGAATAACCAATAAATATAACTTCATCACTTCTAGCATCAAACTTACCAACATCATCATCTCTTTTGATATAACATTTACTACCAAAAATTTTGAAATACTTAACTGTAGGTGAGTGACCAAACCATAGTTCATAAAGGGGTCTTTTTTTTGTCCTTCCTAACTTATAGTCTATTTAGAGTGTAGATTTTTGTATTCATAGCTTCTCTCCAAAACATCTTGGATACATCATTCTCAACCAACACAACTCTTGTTTCTTTTTCTATTGACCTATTTCTTCTCTCTACAATACCATTTTGTTCAGGGGTTCTCAGAGTTGATAACTAGCTTTTGATTCCATTAGCTTCACATAATATTTTAAACTCATTAGAAATAAACTCTCCTCCTCTATCTAATCTTAAACATTTAATCTTCATACCTGATTCATTCTCAACTCTATTCTTGAATATCTTGAACTTATCAAATGCCTCAAATTTTTCTTTAAGAAATGCAACCCACATCATTCTAGAAAAGTCATCAACTAAAATCATGAAATACCTTTCACCATAGAATCCTTTAGTCTTCATAGGCCCACTAAGATTTGTATGTACAATCTCCAACTTGGTTGTAGTAGTAAACTTCTTGTTGGGAAAAGAAGTTTTGGTATGCTTTGCCAATACACACTTCTTACAAATTGTCTTAGTAGGCTTAACAATCTTTAGTAAATCTCTAACTACAATCATACTACTAGTTTTCACTACTATCAAAGTTTATATGACAAAATCTCTTATGCCATAACCAACTATAATCAACCTTCGCAACCAAACATGTCATTTTAGTTGGATTCAGCTGAAATACATTACCTCTAGATCTAGTTCATGTTCCAATTTGCTGCAGTGGTAGAGAAGAGAAACGCTATAGGAGGCACCATTGTTGAAAATGAAATAAGAAATTTAATGTTATGTTTTAAATGCTTTTATTTTTTGAAGTTTGTAATAACGTCCTACATATGGTGGCATACCTAGAGTAGCAGTTCGATGAGCTCTCCAGATATAGCCACCTAGGACCAGGTGTGTGGATCTTAAATTAGAATAGTTTTTAATTCGTAGGTGGAGTGTTTAATGATTTTCAGAATCCAATAATAGGTAGTAGGAATTTTTTTGAAATATTCCTGATTTAGACTATCTAATATTGGTAGGAAAAGAACGTTTTAGATTCTTATCCTTTTTTTTGGATAGAAGACGTTTTTCTTTTCTAGATAGAAAGAAAACGTTTCACATCCTTTAATTAGGAAAAAGAAAATCAGTTTTAAATGAAAGCTAGTCGGCTATGTAGTAGACGAATCGAATTTGGAGAGATATGGAATGTTTTTTTCATTTTATCTTTGTGCAAGTTTTCGATGCTCTGAGTTTTGAATAGATTTTTCTTATCTTCTCACTGGAAACAAGTTGATAGTTTGCAGAAGATTAAAAAGTTTTAGTTTTGGGTCGAATTCGGTATGTTTACAGAAAATTAGTCTCGGTGCATGGGTACTATCTCCCAAATGCACCGTTGGATTTTCATGAGCTTTGGATATGTTGTTATAGACCTAACTACGCCCATCTTCACCAGAGCGATTGAAGATTTTTGATCTGGTTCAAAAGTTATTTATGTCTGAGTGCAGGCCTATCTAGAGACAGCAAGAAACAATATTTTGCATAAAAATGTACTCTGATGCGGAGTCAATATCTCAAGTTTGAACCATTGGATTTCTCTCAAATTTTTATATGTTGTTTGAAGCCTAGTTACGCAAAATATCAACGATTAGATTGATAAAATATTGTTTGGTTCAAAAGTTATACATGTCTGTTCACGGGTCTATCTAGAGACAGCAAGAAGCAATGTTTTGCAGAAAAATGTACTCTGATGCGTGGTCAATATCTCAGGTTTGAACTGTTGGATTTCTCTAAAAAAATTATATGTTGTTTGAAACCTAGTTACACTAAATATCAACAATTGGATTGAGTAAATCTTTTCTGGTTCGAAAGTTATTCATGTCTGAGTGCAGATCTATCTAGAGGCAGCAAGAAGAAATTTTTGGGGGGATTTATTTTCGAAGTTTTGTTTATTGAATCTAGTGGATGGTTATAGGAGTCTTATGAGTTGAGTCTAAGGTATCTCTGGTTGTGTTTTCATAATAATAATAATGATAAGAATAGTTGGTTCAAATCACAATGGGTGGTTATAATATATCGTGTGTGATCCTGAAGGTTGTAGATGCCCCTTGAAGCAACTCAGTTGAGTGACTGATTCCTCCTGAGTTTTCCAAGGTGTGGCTCTGCATCATTTTTGGTATCAGAGCTTGAGAGTTGTAGGTTGTGAAGTTATATGTTGAATGCCCCTGATCAAGATTCCTCAATAGCATCAAGCAAGATGGTGACCAATGCAGAGTTAGTGAAGAAAGTCGAGGAGCAAGAAGAACTTATCCAAAAAGAGAATAGAGAGTTGAAGGGGATAGTGGCAGAACTAGCCAGTAAATTGGAATATATGCAGAATATAGTTGAGAAGAAAGAAATGAAAGAAGAAATGGAAGAAGAGGAAGACGTACCCGACAGTGAAGAAGATAGGATATCTGAGAACAAGAAGCCATTTTTTAAAGCTTTAAAGTCTTTGGGAGGAAAACTCGTGGAGTTACCTATGTTTACAGGAAAGATGGACGTTGAATTAGTGTTGGAATGGATTGAAGCCTTAGAGAATCATTTTGAATGTGAGAAAGTTTCAGAGTCGCAGCAGGTTAAGTTGGCTAAGTCCAGAATGAAGGGAGCAGCCCTTACATGGTGGAATTTTGTGCAAGAAGAAAGGGTAAAAGAGGATAAAGGAAGATTTGTTCATGGAAGAAGATGGTGTCAATGATAAGAGAGACGTATCTCCCTGAAGACTATGAGGTACAGTTGCATCAGAAGAGGCAGAATCTCAGACAAAGGGATATGGATGTTTGTACTTATACAAAAGAATTTCAAAAGTTAAGTCTAAGATCAAAATTCGTAGAACCCGAGAGTATCAAGGTAGCAAGATACCTAAATGGTTTGAGGATGAACATACAAGAAGAGTTGCAGTTGCTGAGTCCAAACACCGTAGCTAAGTGCTATCAGCTGGCTTTGAAGGTGGAAGAGAAAATCAAAAGGAGACAAGAAAATAATAACAGAGGTAGAGGAAGACAACCATTCAGAGGAAGAGGTACATTTGCAGGAAGGAGTCCAAATTTTTAGCCATAAACGGAGATGCATAATGAAGTTAATATGTTTGATAATTTCAGAGGAAGTTTCAGAGGTAGAAGGCCAAATTTCAGAGAAAGATCACCAGGAACGATGAATGGACCAATAAGATGCTATAATTGTAATCAGGAAGGTCATATGGCACACAAATGTCCAGCAAAAGCAAGCTCTAGTACTCATGGTGAAAAGAGAATACACCTGGCACAAGAAGCAGATTTACAAGAAGATTCAGAAAGTTATGGTTATCCAGAAAAGGGAGAAGCACTTATGATGAGAAGAACACTGTTAAAAATTCCTGTCAAAGAAGAACCACCACAAAAGAAGTCCATTTTCAAAACTACCTGTAAATCTGGGGGAAAAGTTTGTAAGGTACTAGTAGACTCTGGTTCTATAGAAAATTGTGTGTCTCTTGAAATGGTGGAAAACTTAAAGCTACCAAGAATACAACACCTGTACCCTTACAAAATATCTTGGTTAAATAAAGGACAACATACTATAGTGGAAAAGCAAGCTTGGGTGGAAATTCAGATTGGAGCCTATAAGGATAGATTATTGTTTGATATTGTTAATATGGATGCATGCCATTTACTTTTCGGTAGACCCTGGCAATATGATCTCAAGGCACATCATGATGGAGTGAAGAATACGTATGCCATTACAAAGAATGGAAAGGTCATTGAATTGATACCTCTAGTTAAGCCAAGTCAAGAAGAATCCAAAACCGCAGAAGCCAAAGTTATGATGATGGGTAAGAAAGAATTCTTGAAAGAAGTGATAGAAAAGAAGAAATGAGAAAACAAAGAGAAGAGGTAAGCAAGATAGAAGAGGAAATAAAAATTTTGAGAAGGAAATGTGAAGAGAATGAAGCCAAGTTGAGAGAAAATAAAATGCAGAAAGAAGGAGTGCAGCAAGTAAATGTTGATGAGAAGAATAAAGAGGAAAGTCCTATGGGATTTCAGTGTGATAAAGTTATGGTTGGAACAATAATATGTCCTTTGAAAATAGAGAAGAGTACAATGTTGGAAGGTACTCCTATGGAAAAGATTTTGGAGGCAACTGATGAAGCCTTAAATATGCATAATGAAGAAAAATGTCAAGAGGAATGGCATGAAGATGAAGCTAAGGAATGTGTAACAGCAAGTTCTAAAGAAGAATCTGATTTATGGGAAAAATTTACAGCCATTGTGGGAGAATGGAAAAGGCATGCCGGTAGTATGGAAACTCAACTTGAAGAAGAAAGGAAAGAGTGCAATACTGTTATTGTTCTTGAGCAAAGTTGTAATAAGAAAGAGATATTTGAAAGTGAGATTACTACAGAAGATCAAGATGATGATAAATGTTTAATAAAGGAAGAAGAGATAAATACGATTCTTAAGATTCAAGATGTGAAACTGGTTGATAGTCAAGAAGCAGATAAGTTTATGGTTACTATTGATGAAGATAGATATGATGCACATTACATGGTGTATAAGGAAGCTCATATTCAAAAAGAGAACTCAAATAATCTTAATGCTGATGATATGTTTTCTTCTAATAATGTTTATGCAGGGATGCAGATTTCATGTATAGTGAATCATGCTGGAGAATTTTCTGTGACATTTACAGCATTAAAGAATCAAAGCTACAATGTGGAGAAGTTGGATATTATCTTTGTTTTTCTTGTAGATATGCTCATGCTAGTTCAAAGAAATTAGAAAGTTCGAAAGAAGAATGAGATTCATTTCTACAACACATCATCTCAAGAGGACTTGAGATTCATTTTACAGGGGAGTATGCTGCAGTGGCAAAGAAGAGAAACGCTATAGGAGGCAACATTGTTGAAAATGTAATAGGAAATTTAATGTTATGTTTTAAATGCTTTTAATTTTTGAAGTTTGTAATAACGTCCTACATGTGGTGGCATACCTAGAGTAGCAGTTCAATGAGCTCTGCAGATATAGCCACCTAGGACCAGGTGTGTGGATCTTAAATTAGAATAGTTTTTAATTCGTACGTGGAGTGTTTAATGATTTTCAGAATCCAATAATAGGTAGTAGGCAGTTTTTTGGAATATTCCTGATTTAGACTATCTAATATTGGTAGGAAAAGAACGTTTCAGATTCTTATCCATTTTTTTGGATAAAAGACGTTTTTCTTTTCTAGATAGAAAGAAAACGTTTCACATCCTTTACTTAGGAAAAAGAAAATCAATTTTAAATGAAAGTCAGTCGGCTATGTAGTAGACGAATCGAATTTGGAGAGATATGGAATGTTTTTTTCATTTTGTCTTTGTGCAAGTTTTCGATGGTCTGAGTTTTGAACGGATTTTTCTTATCTTCTCACTGGAAACAAGTTGATAGTTTGCAGAAGATTTAAAAAAATTAGTTTTGGGTCGAATTCGGTATGTTTGCAGAAAATTAGTCTTAGTGCATGGGTAATATCTCCCAAATGTATCGTTGGATTTTCATGAGCTTTGGATATGCTATTATAGGCCTAATTACATCCATCTTCACCAGAGCGATTGAAGAGTTTTGATCTGGTTCAAGAGTTATTCATGTCTGAGTGCAGGCCTATCTAGAGACAAAAAGAAGCAATGTTTTGCAGAAAAATGTACTCTGATGCGGGGTCAATATCTCCAGTTTGAACTGTTGGATTTCTCTCAAATTTTTATATGTTGTTTGAAACCTAGTTACACAAAATATCAATGGTTGGATTGAGAAAATATTGTCTGGTTCAAAAGCTATACATGTCTATTCACGGGTCTATATAGAGACAGCAAGAAGCAATGTTTTGCAGAAAAATGTACTCTAATGCGTGGTCAATATCTCAGGTTTGAATCGTTGGATTTCTTTAAAAAAATTATTTGAAACCTAGTTACGCCAAATCTCAATGGTTCGATTGAGTAAATCTTTTCTGGTTCGAAAGTTATTCATGTCTGAGTGCAAGTCTATCCGGAGGCAACAAGAAGAAATTTTTGGGGGGATTTATTTTCAAAGTTTTGTTTATTGAATCTAGTGGATGGTTATAGGAGTCTTATGAGTTGAGTCTAAGGTATCTCTAGTTGTGTTTTCATAATAATAATAATGATAAGAACAGTTGGTTCAAATCACAATGGGTGATTATAATATATCGTGTGTGATCCTGAAGGTTGTAGACGCCCCTTGAAGCAACTCAGTTGAGTGACTGATTCCTCCTGAGTTTTCCAAGGTGTGGCTCTGCATCACAATTACCTTTCCATCTTTGTCTCTAGTCATGCATGTCTTCTATGTGACTTGTAATTGATAACCTTTATCCACTAGTTGTCCAACACTAAGAAGATTGTGTTTCAAACCATCAACAAAATATATATACTTAGTGTTAGTCCTACCATCAAGAGTTATAGATCCAATACCTTTAACATGGCACATTGCATTGTTTCCAACTCTACCAATGCCTCCATAATGACTTTTGAAGTCAAAAAACTTGTTCATATCACTAGTCATATGATGTGAACAACCACTATCAATTATCCAATTAGATTTCTTTTCAACCTATGATACCAAAGCTATTTTCTGTAGACTTTCTTCTTTAATAGCTAAAAATCCTATTTCATCATCACTAGCACTTACTGCTTGTTCATCATAATCATGTTCTTCATTTGCATACAAATGCTCTCTATCTCTTCTAGGTTTGAACTTTCCTTTATACTTTTTCTCTCTTTTAGGACACTTAGATGCATAATGACCAAACTCATTACAAATACAACATTTAAAAAATTTCTCACCATCCTTTTCTCTTCTTACCAGAAGGGTTACTCCTTCTATCTTTCTATCCTCATCAAATCTGCTATTGCTAACAAAGTCTCCTCTAGCACTTCTGCTTCTCGATAAACTAGGTCAAATATTTAGGGAACTGAAAGTTTTTTCTATTCTCGTCAATTCTCCAGACTATCTAAGCCCATTCTAAACTACTTCAAGTCTCCCAAGTAATTCTCCTTGGTAAACTCTTTGGTGCAAGATATCAACAACTATATTATTTGAACTGCTTGTTTAAATGGTGGTGTTAAGCTCTTCAATATCTTCTAGATCACCTCATCATCTTCCTTGGTTCCTCCTTGAGATCTGATACCTGTAGTAATTTTTGATATCCTTCCTACATATGTTCTTATAGGTTCATCTTCCATCATTTTAACGTATTGAAATGCACAAATCCAACTTTGTAGTTTCAATTTTTTAGAATGTTCGTCACCTTCAAAACTATTTTCCAAACCTTTCCAAATCTTATGAGAAGTATCAAGTGATTTTACTTGGTTGTACTCAATTTCAGGAAGTGCAGACAATAGTGCTTCTCTAGCTCTCATGTTGCACATGAAAAGTTCTTTCTCATCCTCGAGACAAGTCTCCAACAAACTTTCAGCAATAATTGTCTTTTTTTATTTTGTCAAGATCCAATATCCTGGACCCTTACACAATAGATGTGTCTTCATCTTTTCCTTCCAACTATCATAATTTATTCCATTGTACTTCAGACTATCATTTCTAAATATGTTTTCCATGGATCTCCTAAAGTTGTTAAACTTTATCTTCAAGGACCTGATGCTTTGATACCAATTGGTAGAAATAATAGTCCACCAAGATAATTGAAAGTGTGAATGACACCCACAAGATGATGTACTAACATAAATATTCCTTGTTAAATGATGGACCCTATTAGGAGTCCATTATAATATTTAGTACATATGAGTCCCTATTAGGAGACTTTGAATCCCTGTTAGGAGATTCCAACCTTGTTAGGAGTTGTGTCAACCCTGTCAGGAGTTATAGAAGGCAGAAGTACCCACTGTCCAAACAGCTTCTGAGGAAAGACCACTAAACTCATTGTCCAACTAATTTTTCAACTATTCCTTACAGAATAATTATATGTATTGTACTTTAACTTCTTTCCTTTGTCCTATCAACTAGACCAGTCACTTTCAGACCTTGTAGACCAAGTCATGAACCTTAGATCCAAACACCAAACTTTGGATCACACAATAAAATGTCAGCAATGAAGTTTTCTTCACCTTTACTTGGCTCTTCTTATCTTCGCATTCGCTCTTCATGCTTCTTAAAATATTTCATACATCCATATATAACCATACATAACAAAGGAAAATGTCCTTCCTTTATGTTGAATACATAGAACAATTCCTTGAGTTGGCTATTACACCTTCTTAATTAATTATTATAGGACCTCATTAAGAACACGTTACACTTAGTAATAACATTAATCTTTTTCTTTGTAACTTGAATAACTTTCTGCATGTGAAATATTATGATGAGTGAGCTTAGCTATGTCATCTCTAGAATGTCTTCTCCATAGCTTTAACTTTAGATTCTCAGAATAACACCTCTGCTAAGAGATATAAGAAGTTTACCAGAACATGATTTTGTATACTTTATCTCAGAATAGTCTTCACCAAAACTTGCATAACTTATTCCAGACTTAATATCTTATGCTTCTGAGGTTAGCTGCATATACCAGACACTTAGTATTATCTCCCTTTTACCTCATTGGTGGAAGTACTCAATGATCTATCCGTACCAGCTTGATCTTTCTGTTGTTCTTCTATCAAATACCATAGAAAATTGTTATGTTGACATCAATGACAAACACATTCATTAATGTAACATATCATCATGATAATGATCTAATAATGTTTCTACAATACTCCCCCATAGAAGTATCATCAGCATTCATGCTTCCAACATGTTAAATTTAGCATTATTATCTTGTAACTCCCATTTTTTAGTGATTCTTTCTTCAAAGGAAGTCACATGAAAATATAGGCATCTATATGAAATGACAACAACATTATTCTTAAGTAGTAAATAGAAGGAATTAAAGATACGATCAAGTATGTTCTCCACTCTACAAAAAATTCTATTATTTTCTAAATTGATTCACAAAATCCTAGTTTAGTGAGGTGGAATTTACTCCCAAATATATTTGATCAGAGGATTAATGATGGTATCTTTTCATGCTATGAGAATTTGTTCAATATTACTATTTATGGTCCAATGATAATCCAATTTTAAAAGGACATTTAACCACAACTTTTGATAAAACTCATAGTTTATTAAAATATGAGAGATAGACTCTTCCTCCCTTTTACAAATCACACCTCTTCTTTGTAACTAGAATTCCCTCTTAGTCCTCTCTTAGTCAAATTATCTTGGAAATTCATTTTGTTGCGCATGAAATTCCACTATAAGAAATTAATTTTGGGGTTTTGAGCCTCTTTGCACTAACGTTACAAATTCCCAATATTCAACAACATCATATATGGTAGCTATTTTGTCATAAAAAATAATCGTTGGAATTTTACACCATATGAGTTTTTTCTACTAGGAAATCAATGAATTTTTTGATTTATTTTCAATATCTCTTGCAATTCATGATCTTTTTGAATCAAATCTTATTGGGCTTGATAAAATTTGGTAAGATCCTTCCAATTATTTGAGTGGGGATATAGTCATCCATTGTAGTGCCAAAACATCTAGTAGCCATATTATGAAGACATCAAAAGTTTAGCTTTACAATCATGTAAAGTGATATTTAATCTAGGTATCCACTTAGAACCAATTGGTTTTACCATCCCAAATAATCCATTATAAACCTCGTTTTACGCTACTCTTTCCCTTAATGAGGTTATTCCAAAATTTGGATCCACTTGGGAATATGGAACCAAAGGGTTGTTTATAAAATATATCTGAGTCAATATATTTAACACTCATTGTATGGCAGTGATTGATCATATGAATAGCCATATTCTTTCTACCCAATTTTAGGCATAATAGCTTTGTTTGTGTGGGTTATCTTTATAATACTTAATTTTCCATATTTCTTCAGTTTATAAACTGCATCCCAACTGACTAGGGTCACCACCTTTTTTCCCTCCATACCACTTTGTGAAGAATTATTTGAATTATTTCAATCTTTTTAGCCATCTTGTCATTGATCTTAAAAATTTTGAGAGGAGGTAAATTAGTATACCTTGTAAGGAAGTAATAAAGAGGAAATTTTGCATTCAAGTATATTGCGAAAAGGAGCCTCATATATTAGTACACGTAATTTAATGGCCACATCATCAATAATGTTATTGGGAACTTACTTGTAATGCAGAAAATTATAATTTCATGCGTATGTGAAGTTTTGAAATACGATATAATAGATGATTTTCTTTTCTTTTTAACAATTTAGAATTGCCTGAAACAAAAGAGGTGCAAGGGATTCTAGAGCTAGAAATGCTTCAACATTCTCTAATGGACACATCCTCTAAATATGGTTTCTGCACACACTGAAGAGTAGATATTTTGTATTTAATGTATATTCTAAACAAATTTCTTCTTCAAACTAGGATTTTTAATGTAATAGCTTATCTTTTCATATACAACTAGAATCACAATGAAACATTGAAGAGGAGATTAGAACTCTTCTTGTCTCACAATCCATCAAATTTAATCTAAATCATAGATGGCTTTCATTTGATATATGATTTACATAATCTTGCTTGTGTATTTGTTATAAGAAATATTAATAATTTATAGATAACCACTAAAATTTAGGGGTCAATTGTTCACCTTAGTTTAATTTTAATTGTGTTCAGATTCACAATATTATCCAACCACCATCTTTGTTAGTAGCCTTTCAATTAGGGGCACTACTAAGGTAGAAAGATAACATATCAAAGATATTTGGCCTAAAAGTATTTAGTAAATTGGAGGTTGAAATTTGATATTAGTAGGAGAGACTCTAAAACATATGATTTATGACCACAATAAAGGAAAACACTCGTCCCGATGTATATATCTGTATATACTGAGGTAAGGATTGTAATTATAATAATTTTTCATGTAACATATCAAAGAGCCATGATAAACATGGTAAACCATGTAAACCAAGATGCCTTCAATACAAGAATAGAGTGTGTATCACCAACCACATATAGTTATTTTGATTTTATTGATCAAAGAGCCATAATAGACTTGGTAAACCATGTAAACTAAGATGCCCTCAATATGAGGATAAAGTGTGCATCACCAACCACAGACAACTACGTTGATTTGTAAGCAATCAAAGTATGGTATTTTTGACCTTTAAAAAATGAGATTTTTGTCCTTAACATATTTTTAAAGAGAAATTATTTCAATGACAAAACATGATATTCATGTATCAATGATACTTCATTTGAATTCAGATGTATAGGGTAAGGGAGCTTGAGAGCAACCCAATTTTCAATTCCCATTGTGGCTCAACATTATCTACAAAAGGTGGAGTTGAAACAGAAGAAAACATAATGGATGACTCCATAAACAATTGTGGAGAAGATTTTGGCCTTTCTACTGTTAAAACTCCTATTTCCCTTGCCAAGTTTGTGATGGAAAAGTATCGACATGCCAACAATCCTTTTGTTGGAGCTAAATTGGAAGAGAGCAGGTTTAGATCTTTGTTTTTAATAAATAATTACCCTTCAGAGATGGAGTTTGTTTCCTATGTCTTAGTAAGCAAAAATTTTGTTGATGAACATGTACAACTAATGGACTAATTAAATTAAACAAGAGCAGTAGGAAAAGAATTTTAGGTTTAGATCTTTGTTTCTAATAATAATTACCCTTCAGAGATGGAGTCTATTTCCTCTGACTTATTAAATCTGCAAAAACTTTGTAGATGAGCATGTATCACTAATGGACTAATTAAATAATTAAACAAGAGCAGTAGGAAAAGTATTCTACTTAAATTGTCCTCAGCTTAATTACATGGAAAAGAAAACTATTACTGAAAAGTTTATAGAGGAAGACAAAAAGTGCACCAATTCAACCATTTTGATGTATTCTCACCATTTTATCTTTCATTATTGTATAGCCAACACAAATCTCCATTCTAACTTGTGAAAAGTTTATTCTCACCATTTTATCTTTCATTATTGTATAGCCAACACATACCTCTCGTCATATTTTTATTTATTCAGATTTAAAACTAAGAACCTCCTATTTTAACCACTAAAACTTCTATTTTTAATGGACTAATTAAATAAGAGAAATAGGAAAAACATTCTACTTGAATTGTCCTCAGCTTAATTACATGGAAAAGAAAACTGTTACTGAAAAGTTTATAAAGGAAGACAAAAAGTGTACTGATACAACCATTCTGAATTATGAGAAGTTCATTCTCACCATTTTATCCTTCATTATTGTATAGCCAACACAAATCTATTTATTGTATAGCCAACACAAATCTCTGGTCATATGTCTGTTTATTCAGATTTAAAACTAAACCTCTTATTTTAACTACTATCAATATGCTTCCAGTAATTTCTTTCTTTCAAAATTTACTTTCCACTCCTCACAAAAAGCAGGAACTCAAGCTCAAAGAAAGCTCTTGTTGATTTATAAATTAGGAAGCAAATTTAATGAACCATAAGTAAAGCATTTCAGTAATATATATATATATATATATATATAATTATTATTTGATTATTTTGTCTATCGATGGCTCATTATAGATTTTTTTTTCTAAATGGAACTTTTGCCCTAGGGATTATTGTGGAGAGGCATGGTGTGGTTGTCTATTGTGATCGGAAGAGATGTGATGGCAGTTAAACGGCCAGGCCAACACTGAGCAATGCAGTTGTCCTTTGCACAGTAATCTGATGTGCTCCCACACCAGTTGTATTTACTGCAACACCTCCCTGAATTGCAAAAGAACCTTCCCGCTGGGCTGCATGTTGGGTCTCCCTCCACACTCACTATCATCATCATTATCAGTGCCAACATCACTTTCTTCATCTCCATCTTTTCTATCTAATTAAGATCATCACCACCTGCAGCAAATGGTTTATATTAAAACCGTTTCTAACAAAATATATGAAAAGCATATGTGTAAACTAAACTAAGCAACTTAAGAATGCATTCATGCCTTTAAGAAACTTAATTAGTAATAATAATAACAAGATTAGTTCCTTGCTTTTGTTGGGATGCTTTGAAATGCAAGAGAGAACTCTATTTATAATTCAACTTTGGTGATTGCGTATACTGAGTGAAGAGTGCGTTTTGAGATTTCTGCCACCAACCAAAATGGGTGCATCAATTGCTGTGATGATTGGGCAGGATCTTCAGTGCGCAACTGAGTTTCTTGTCATTAAGAGCTCGTATTTTTTTTATTATAGCCGCCCACCATATAAATAGATTTAGATGAGAATTATGTCATCATCTGTTCCACTTTCTTTTATGTTTTTCAAGATCAATGCGAGCCACCTTTGCTATGATTTTAATACATGTTTTTTCGGAGGAAAATCTAAGGGCATCTTCTCTTTGAACAACTAAACTATATTCCTGGTAAGATTTGTCAGAATACGTGCTGTTGGCTGACATATGAATAGCTAATTAAACACGTTATAATTATTACTTTTTAATTAAAAAGTCAAGTTCCACTTCTAAGTGCTTTCATTGTTTTAATGAGTGAAAACGTTTCGCATCCACGGAATTGTTTTAATATATACAAAATGCTGTCCACTTAAAAAATTGGATTAGTTTTATAATTTTATTCATATTTTCACACAAATCTGATGGGGGTTAAATTTATGCTTGTAGGTTTAAGGCTTGCATCTTTTTATCTAAGGGTCTAATTTTATAGTATTTGGGTTTAAGCTTATATCAAATAGAATTGATTTTCAAAGTTCAAAGATTTGAGTATTTGTTATTTTTATAACTTGTTCAAATTCAATTTGACATATATTTGTGTGATTTATTGTTATGTATTAGTATTTATACTAGCAATTGCACTTTAGTGTGCAATAGGTACACAGTATTTTGGTGTAAAATTTTTCCTTAACTAACACAAATGAGACATTTTATTTGTTCTTCACATTTAATACAATATGTTTGGTAATCAACAAGCACCTTGAAAATTAGGCGAGAGAGTGAAAGGAGCAAAAATTAATGTGCAAGCCTCTTCCATGCCAAACAAGAGCACATTTGTATTTTCAAAAAAGTTTCAAGTCCCGTGAATTTGTAAACAAGTTGCTTTGATTTACCAATCCATCCAGTGTTTGGTCCATTTTTGTGTGTGTATACAATGTCATTTAAACCTATGTAGATTACAAAATTTTAAGAAGCTTTGAATTTGAAGACTCTAATTAGTATTGCATGTATCTAAAAAATAATTCAAGCTTACCTAGAATAGTTGTTCCAAATTTGATATTGTTGGAGGGCTTGTATTTGATAATGTTTGAAGGTGTGTCTCCTCTTCTTTCCTCCGTGCAACAAATGGGTTTTGTTGCATTTGTGCATATCTTTCAAATGTGAATGTGGCTTGAATGTGGAGGTCTGCAAGTTCATGTACTCTTGATATTGTTGTGAATGTTAGCCCTTGGCAGTCAGTGTTGCCAATGTTGATTGTTGCTCTTTGTAGTGTAAGTATTTGCGACTTGTGAATTGTTAGGGCCTATGCCATTTTTAAAGGTATTTGTCTCTAAATGTCATGACTTATTGGTGGTACCAAAATATTTTGTGGGTTGTTATGGTCCTAGGGTGGCCCAATGTAGTTTGGAAAGTCAACAATTACAAATAAAGGGAGTTCAGGTGGCTTTTCACCAGCATTATACACAAATTTTTTGACTTGTCCAAGTATGCCATTGACAAGTCCAGTTTTGACCCATAAGTTTGCACAGAGCATGACCTTTTGGTAAGCGCATAAGAAGATTCTTGATTGAAGTTGTTCTTCATCTAGATTTGAACATGGTAAACCCTTAAGTTTCTTTGCATCAGAAAAGGCAACTGATTTTTCTAAAGAGTGTAGCATGCATTTGTTATGTAGTAATACTAGTTGATTTGTGGAGAAAAGATGTATGGATTATGAAAAGAGAGTGTTCTCTTCTGAGCTTATTGTGGAGCCTCATCTTGACAATAGAAGCTTCCAATCTACAATTGTTGGTGTTGCATTTCATAAATTTGATAGGAGTTCACAAAACTACAATTGAACAATATTGTCTCCACTCTGTTAGAATATTTTGTCTAATGTAACAATAGTTTGGAAGCTACACCATAATGTGCCACCATAGGAGATAGAGGCATACACTGGTATATCTTTGAGTGGTGGTAGTTGTCCTAGGTCACCAAACAGAACAACAAAGCATCCTCTGAAGGGACTATGGTTCTAAGTAGGGAATGCTTGTTGTAATCTCATGTCAATTTTTTCTAGTAACGTTGGTCCAATAAAACTCATTTCATCTATTAGAACATAGTGAATGAAGTACATGCTCTCTTGGAAGGCAGCAAGTGCTCGTCCCTGTACAGGTGTAATTTCCTTGATTGGTATTCGAAGAGTAGAATGAATTGTTGATGCTTGAATGTTGAATGCTGCTACTCCTGTAGGTACTAGTCATAACATTGGTGACTGCCCATGTGGCATTGAGTTGACCAATATGTATCTAACACTTTTTATGAGATGTGACTTTCATGTGCCTGTTGTTCCCTTAACAATAAGCTTCAAAGGTAATTTTTGAGTGTTGGAATGTAGATGCGCTACAATAATATCATGTGCCTTATTTTGTGTTGTTGAAAATACATTTTGTTGTAGGGGAATAGCTACTTGAGGGGCATGAAATGTAAGGTAGTTTGATTGTATGAATGTTGTAGCTTTTTTTTGGAGAGTGCTCAATTCTTGACCTTCCCAATTATTGTTCAAATCAAATTCATGGCTTCCTAGCATGTCTAGGTCATTTAAGTGGATAGGCATGCCACAGTACAATCCGGCCAAGACTTGACATTCACTAGAGATACTATCTAGTATGATATTTTCATGGTCTTCTAGGCTACCAACTTCATTTTCTTATTCTGGTTCATGACCATTTCTGTGTATATGTTAGGGTTTGTATTATCGTGCATAACTTTCCCAAGTGTGTACAATTTTCTCAACTGATGCACCTATATCTGTTGGAATTTTGTAGAATGGTGTATATAGTAGTAAATCAGTCCAACAAAAGGATTCATAATTCTTGTCTTCCTTTGTAGGGATGGCTATGTAGCATGGGCTAACATGGACAATTGCATTGGTGGCACATTGTCTCCATTGCATTTGTTTTCACCTATTCTTAAAGGTCCATTTTTGAGTTACTTTGATAAGTGAAGTATTCTCTGCATTTATAGGCCAAGAGATGTAAGCCTCAATTTTTTTTGGTTATGTTGGCTCTCTAAGGGGTGCAATTGGTACACTTTGGAGGTTTTGTTGATTGACATTCAAAGATACAAATGTCCTGCTACATATGGAGAGTGGTAATTTTAGCAATAGATGGCTAGTTTCTTGGGCGCCAATATCTCAATCCAAAAGATTTTCCATAAGAATTTTTAGAAAAGAAAATGGGGCTATTTTTCAGAGTTTAGTTTGGTTAAGATGCAGGTCAACATAGAGTGACATGTTTCTGACTTGTTCTCAACCTTTTTTGCATATTTTGCAATGTATTTGAGTACTGCATCAATTGAAAGGATGGGTTGGAAATCTACATTGGCCCTCCAAATATATAGTATTTCTAGATTGTGTAGGTTTAGACGGTCATCATTATGAGTAGGGATGTGGGCTGGGTGTCCATTTATGGCCAAACAAAGTTATAAATTGTCTTGCATAGTCCAAGGGGCTTTATATCGACATGTAGGAGTCAAACCTTTCATCCTAAGGCATATTTGCAGGGTACATTTAATGTGATGTTGGACATGGTTTACTAGTTCAATATAGTCTATTATTGGGCTTGTGTTGTTGATCATTGTTGTATCCAACAAGAAAGGGTCATCAGGAAGAGATCAATGTATTTTTGGTTGTGCAAATGTAGAATTTGTGGGTTCCATGCATATGCATATCTAACGATGAAATCAAGTGCATTTTGTATGGATTGATTGTCATTCCATTATAAGCTGCTAATGTTTGGTGCTTGACATAGCTAGATGAACCCGTGGATATGTGTAGATAACCTATGTTGCCATTTTTACCTGATAGTATATAAAATTCTTAGGAACTACAAGAGCCTAACAAAATTATTCAATTTGGAAGTGTAGTAGAGCTATACATGTCCCAGAGATCTATTGCATGGAGAAGCTTGTCTAAGACCTCTTCACAAAATGTTGTAAATCTATGGTGCATGTAGAGTGCTGCAAGATGTGGATTTTGAATAATGTTTTGTATTCTCCACATAGTTGCTACACTAGGGTGTGTTGGCTCAGTGAATGGCATGGTCATGTGCAAGTCTGGCCATTTGGTGTCTGTCGCACTAAGAGTGAAAAAGAGAGTTAGACAACCTATTTGAACAACCATTTCAATAAGCTCTCCTCTTCACTAACTTCATAATGGATAGGTGCCACAAATTGATGAGTTGAATTGCATCAGTTGGTCGGCAAGCTTGTCATCAAGCAAGTCCTTTAATCTTTGGGCCAAGTCTACAATTGATGCTGGCATGGAACTATCAAGTTTCTTATGAAAAAATACTAATGATTTGGCTTGGCTTCAATGGTTCATTAGGATATTAAGTATGAAATACCTAAACTAGGGTTGCTAGCCAAACCTATTATCATGTTATCGGATAAGGTGGCTAGCGTATTCATGTAGCTTGACATCTTTTATATGATGTTGTTTGAATGTAGCCTTCCCTTGTGGAAATAGACATGGGAACATCATTGTGAACAATCCTTCAGTTGTGTATTCATTGATGGGAGATGTAGAAATATTTTTCCATTGTTATGGTTGGACTTGGTCATCCTTCTCCTAGTTGTAGTAAATATCTAATTTCTTTCATTTCTCTACATGAATTGGGTAGGTCTAGCACAAATGAATCATTGTGTGTGCTTTCCTCTATTGGATCTTCTGTCATTGCTTCAATTTCAATCATCAAGATTTGGTTTTGGAGTGGAGTTAGATTTGTTGAGTATAGAAGATTTTAAATGTCAATGGACTGAGGGGCCAAGGATGCCAATGCAGACCCATATACCTATACGTCTTTGTAATATGGATCATTGGATATTTTGTAGTTTAGTGCAACATAGAAAAGATCTCTACTTACCATGAAACTATATTATTTATGGTCTATATTTTCTTTGTTAACAATAATTATGTCCAAGTCATCTATGGTCCTTGGAAAAAGTGTTTCTATTGTAGAAATATCTTGAGGAAAACATATAGTATGACCATTGTATTTTAGTTGCCCACCTCTTCATAAGCAACTTGAAGGATAGGGCTTATTCTTGCTATCAACATCTCCGCAACTTGACTAAGTATTTGTAAACAATTTGGCTAATCACTAGGATTCATATTATTCCATTCTAAGAAGTGATTGTCATTCCTTTCTGATGTGCATCTATAGCAAGCAGTTGATCCATTTGATTTCTTTATTTTTATTCCTAGGTATTTTTCCATGTAGACCAAGCATGTAGAAATTTTGGAAAGGTTATCCAATTTGCTATGAAAATTATCTCTAGTTGTGTAATAATTCTCAAAGAAATACCAAAACTTTGTTTTCTCTAGGTTGTTTAGTTGAGTAGCATTTTGTAACTAATTATTGCATTCATGTACATGGTATGGCATGGGGCAAGTAGGTTGGGTGGAATTGGGTGCTCCATCAGAAAACTTGTTGTGACTTTCTTGTATTTTCTTGTTGATTGTGTCCTTTGTTGCTTGGTACCTTGCTCGTCTCTTTTGATTACTTTGATCACATTTCTCTTGAATTGTGGTATTGCATATGTTTGTCTCTAATTGTATACCTAGAAAGAGAGATCATGTATTCTTGCAATTAGCATTATTGACATTAGGAAGTTTGACAGTGTGAAGGCAGAAAAATAAAATTCAATGGTCAGTCTATGTCCACTTCAAACCAAGTGCACATTTTTCCTATTAAAAAGTAAATAAGATGGGCATTACTATGTTGTGAATTTTATGAGCATATTAGGCCGATTTTTCAATGTTTTCTTTCAATTCATTATATTGTATACAAATAAAAAATTGAAAAGTAATGATTTTCTTGGTTTCAAACAAAGATATGTAACAAATATTCAAGGTGTATCATAGAACAAGAAGGTATGGTAAGGAGATAGATATATGGGTGGAGAGAATGGCTAAAGTAGATTTGGAATTTCACTGTTGTATATATAGAGAAACTTCTATATTTGTAAGCCAATTTTGATAGTCATAGCATAAAATAAAATACAAAAACTAATAGATCTATTATTCTCATCAACTTAAATAATTAGTGCACAAGATGAAATGTAAATGTGATACATTTTTTTGTCTTCGTCAAGTTTTAAATTGTATAATAACATCATCAATTACAATATGTAGTGTACTATACTTTGAGTGCAATAATCATAGTTGGATAGCCAAATTTGTATATGGTGTGCATAAGCATATTTGAGATATTCAAAAAATTTAAATAGATGTTAAGAAATGTATATAATATTTGTTGACAATTTTCCAATAAACAACATATATAAAATATGAAGGAACCCAAATACTAGACTTTTATATTAATTAGGAAGTGAAAATTACATACATAATAGTACAAAATGAGATGGAACCTCAATACATGTGTTTCTGTACACTTGTGTAAAACAACTAAATATATAATTAGAGTAGAAATAACAAAAGATATATGTATTGCTATAATTAGAGATCTCTATTTGCAAATGCTATGCATGATTTAGCATTGTAACAACAATGCTCTTTGTTTCTTCTCCTCCAAAGTGATTCATTTTGATGCTAAGTTTGAAGAGAAATTGTGTATTGATGGTGTTCTCCAATATGTTTGTTGTAGCATCAAGTTCTGCTAGAAGAAGTTGCAAGTCTTTTGTTGGTATCCCTACAAAATTGTTTGTTGGTCCTTCAAATGCACTAGTATTTAGCAAATCACCTATCTCATCTTGTAAGTCCATCTTGAGTATATAGTTGTAATCAAAGGTGGACAACTCTGTGCAACATTTAGGGCACCAAAATTTGTTGGTTGAAGTATGAACGATTTTTTTCTTACATTTCTTCTTTTCCACTACTAGTGGACAAGAAAGGTAGTAAAAGTTGTCCAAGTGCAATTTGGTAATAGTAGCTTTTACAAAAATAGGGTGTGTGTTTGGAATCCCTTTTTTTTCAATAGAGCATATTTTTATTGGATTGTGAAAAGTGTGTTGGTGAATATGGCATTTTGACAAGGGTACTGAAGGGTGGTCATTTCCTTCACTTGCATACCAAAATTATAATGCAAAGGCTTCAAGAAGGTTTGGATTGATTTTAATGGATGTTGAGAAGGTAGTATCAAGTTTCTTTTTTGTTCCATAAAACTAAATGTGAAGATTTGATTAAAATAATAGTTGGGGTTGGCTATAGGAACAAATCAAAAATTTTCTCCCCTTCAAGCTCATAATGGTGACCCTATAGTGGTACCTCTATGGTATGATTTGACATATCTTTGATTGTGGTTGTACATTTCTTGGTCAAAATATTATTTCTTTTTTGTATTGTTGATGAAGGCATGAAAGATACAAGTATGCCAATGAAATATACAAGAGAGTTAATAGGAAATGTGTCTAGTGAATCTATTCTCCTATAGTGGAAGCTATGGTTCAGTATTGTAGAGTCTAGACAAGTGGATGGAGATATCGTCGATGTGTGTACGAGGTGTATTTCATATGGGTTTGGTGAATTTTTATATTTTGTATTGCTTACTTTGATGCAGCCACCTAATATTTTGTATAGACAACCAAGTTGAATAACATTCTAGAACTCATATATTACTTCATTAAAGCAAGTAATGTGGATTTCAGAGCTTTCTTTGTCAATGAATTCAAACCCAAAACCTTTCCATCACTAATTTCATTTTTGTATTCATGGATCAAAGTTTTCTCAAAAACTCTACCCTCAATGGAGCAATGTCTATGGTATGGAGTCAATGATTTAATGGGGAGTGGTAGGAATGGAGCTATATTTTGCACATAATATTCTACATGTTGGGAGGGAACTAATTCATCTTCTGAAGTTGAAGTTCAATGGTAGGTAGCTATTTGGAGGATTGGAATTGGAGTTCCAACTATGGTTGCATTATTTGAGACTACCTCAATATTTTCAAGAAAGAGTGTCATATGAAGAAAGGAGTTCATAATTTAGCATAGACATTAACATGACATAGAGAAAAAGAAATCAATGGTAGTAGGAAAGAAATGGCATACATGAAGTTGTTGACCAATTTGCAAGAATAATCTTTTACACAAATAATAGTTCCCATTGCTAAACCTTGTTCAATACTTAAATCTGTGTGCTTGTTTGGAAGAAGAGCCAAATGAGTGTGTGTACCATCTAAAATTTGAAATTGGTATTTGGTAATTGTAGAATTAGGTTGTTGAATAGAGTGTAAAGATGTAACTTGTAAGTATGGATCAATAATAGATGAGCCTACAAGAATCTTAGCTAGTCCACCACTAGTTAAAGTCAACATTGTGAGATTAAATGGAAAAGGAATACAAGAGCCTACAAATAAGTTGATATGATTTGATTAGGCTATCTAGGGATCAAAATTTGTGTTCTTAAAATATATGATTGAGGACAACTAGATTATCTTAATAAGGTAGATGTATTTTTCCAAAAAAACCATATTGTGTTGGTCTTAGAATGGTTTTGACATTACAGTGTCAACACACTTAACCACTTTCTACATAGAAGTTGAGTACACTATGTATGTCGAGCTACAATATGTGCCAAGCCATAATTCCAATAGGTGCTGAGTGACTTTAGGTGTCAAGCATTATATAGGTGTTGAGTTATGTATAGGTGTCAAGTCAAAGTTGATGCCAAGTGAGCCAAAAAAATGCATGTGTTGAGAAAGACAAAATGTAATAGGTGCTGAACAAGACATAATGTAATAGGTATCAAGAAAACCAGGATCAAACATGTGTCGAGCATTAGTAGTCTAGTATGTGCCAAGTAACACAAAATCAGCACCATTTTTTGAGCCAATATAGAAGGATTTCGAAGGATAATAAGGATAAGAACGAATCTTTTATATTTCCTGTGCAATCAGCATGCAGCCAATAAGAAAAATGGAGAAGGCATGTAACCAATGGGAAAAGTGCAAGAAATGAGTAGGAATTAAAGATTCAATATGGATCATAGATCCATACCTAACCCTAAGTCTATAAAGTCTTTATAAGAAGGCTTAGACCCCATGATTTCGAGTTGCTGAATAGAAGTTAAGGAAGTTGCTAAACAAATAGCACAATTGCAGAACATGGCTAAGAGAAAGGGCATCAAAGACTTAGTGATATTAGATCAAGCAAAGGATCACATCAAAATGAGCAGATCAAGTGCCTAAAATAGTAATTGAATATTATAAGCAATCAGGTCAAAGATTTCTAATACTCTGTAGCAATTGTATTAGATAATGAAAACCCTATGATGATAGCTTAGCTTAATAGCTATTTTGTAGATCCTTTGAAGAGTTGACTAAATCCTTTAACAAGGTGGCACTGTAGAACCAGAATCAGTATGCAAAGAACATTAACAAATAAAGTAAAAATTCACAAACCAAAAACTAAATTCACATATATGCTTAGACTAAGAAAGAAAATAAGAAGTGCAAACCTCACGAGAGAAAACACTCCATGCTTTCTTGATTCTATAGATGTGTCCTTTTGCTGTGGATGTATGCTCAAGATGCTCAAAAGTTGCTTCAATGGAGATGGGTAATGGCAAATTGGTAGCTTTGTGAGCTCTCAATTTGGCATTATAAGGGTATGGTTGATGGCTTTGGTTCTCAAAATAGCATGGTAACTTTAGCTCAAAGATTGTTGATGAAATGGCTTGGGATGGGATTCAATTTATAGGCTAAGGGGTAGAGGGATGGAGGGCTTAGATGCAAGGATGGATGAAGGCTTAAGGAGGGCTAAGATGCACTCAAAGGGGAGCACATGGATTGTGCTTGTTTAGCACCAATGGGAAGGTGACACTTGTCACAAGGAGGATGAGTGTGAGAGGGTAGGGTAAAGGGTTGGTTAAAGGCATGATGAGTGGGGTTGAGTATGTAAGAGGGATGTAAGAGGAATGAGTGTGGAAGAGGGAAGAGTGTGGAAGATGGATGTAAGAGTCATGAGTGGGCTTGTAAGAGTCTTTATGTTTTGTAAGAGCACTCATGACTTAGTGGTTGGGTTTTTTTGAGGGGAGACTTTGGTTTGGATTAGGAAAGTCTTAAACTTGTTTAAGGAATGTGACAACATTAGGGGGTGGATTAGGCTTGGGTTTAGGATTAGATTAGGGATGTTAGAGATGTGCAAGTGGATGGCATTAATGAGGGTGGGTGAGTTAATGGCTAAGCTTGGTTAGTATGGGTGGATGGGGTGGATTAGGCTAAATGGAGGATTAGAGATAGGTTAGGGTTTTTTTGAATTTGAGGATTTCATTTATCAAATAGATTTATTTAATAAATGGGGATTTTTGGAATTAGATAGGAGAAAAGGATTTAATTGATAAATAATAGATTATTTGATTTATCAATTAGGACTATAGATGATTAATTAAATTAATCAACTAGGGGATGACAAAGGATTAATTAAATAAGAATTTAATTAATGATGCCTTTAGAGATGGCTAAATTAGATTACCAAAGTAGTGTAATCAAATTTAGGTGTCTACAGGCACTTCATGTAAAGTGTTTATAAATCCTCTAACTAGGTCACTATTGACACAGTGTAAAGCCTTTAATAGAGTAGGCCTTTCATAGAGTAGATCATCAGAAGTGGTCAAACAATTATTGTTGCAGTGATTTTGTAGGTATCATCCCCACCCCAGTTTTACCTTCTTATTCCTAGAGGGTTCTTGGGTTACCAAATTATGGTGTCATGTGTTGATGCATGTGTTTACTTTATGTTTATTTAATGTGTTTGCATGCATATAGTTTACTTTCAATTATTATTTTTAGAGGATTTGAAAAGGTTAAAGAATGTTACTTTTGATTCACCACCCCCCCCCCCCCCCCCCCCCCCCACTCAAAAAGTACTCTTCCCATTTGAATATTCCAACAATTGGTATCAGAGCCTAGTTACTCACAAGGAAAAGCCTAATAGCTTAGAGAAAAGATCTAAAGATGGAAGTCTTCAAACTTGGGAAGATCATACGCAATCAAGTGATTGATGTGCATCTCGCTCTACACAAATTGGAGGAAGCCAGAGAAGAATTGAGAAAGTCTTTGAAAAGAAGGAAGGATATAGCCATAGCTGAAAATGATATACACTACAAGGAGATTGATACCACACAAGTCTTTGCCAATGGAGATTCCAAGGAATTTGATGCAACAATAGCAGAACTGATGGAGAAGAACAGAGCTCAAGAAAAAGAAATTAGAATACTCAAGCTTGAACAAGAATTACAAGCCATAATGCTTTGTGAAGTGACAAAACAAAAGAAGAGAGCCATTGAAGACAAGGCTATGATAGAAGATGACAAGAGAAATCTTACCAATAGACTAGAGTAAAAGATAATTGAGTTTGAAAGAATCTCAAACATGCAACTTGACACCTTAAGTCAGATGATGAATGCTCATCATGAGCTAAATATGAAGGAAATTGAGATATCCACCTTGAAAATGCAAAATGAACAACTACAAAATGACCTGAAAAGAGAGAAGGAGATAGCAGAAAGCTTCAACAAACCAAATGAGGTTATCAAGTACTTTGAGTAGCTACTAAAATCACCAAGGGTTAGTAATGATACTTTAGGACTTGGTTACAATAGCACTGAACAAGGAGAATCATCCAAGACTGAAGAGGAAAGGAGTCACAAAGGTAAGAATACTAAACCCACTTGTCATTTATGTGGTAAAAAGGGGCATACCTCTAATGTATGTAGGAGAAAGGATAGCCATCAGCATGATAAGCCTACAAATGCAAGCTATTGTCATAAGTGCAAGAAGCAAGGACATCAAGCACATGAATGCAGGACTAGGACTATCCAAATAGCAAGATTTGAGGGTCACTACTACAATTGCAAGAAGTATGGATATAGAGCATTTGAATGCAGATCAAAACCTATGTGGATACCCAAATAGCCTACAAAGGGAAATAAACATGGTCATCACTGCAATTGAGACTATAACATCAAATATAGATGTCATTACTATTAGGAATATGGACACATCCCTAAAAATGGCATAAGAACACACTTCAAAGGGAACTATAGTAGGTGGTTAAGCCAAACCACATGTTTCAGTTGCTTGAAGACTAGTTACATTAGTAGGAATTTCCCAACAAAGTCAAAAGCACCCAAGCTAGAAGTCAACAAAGAAAAAGAGAAGGTAGATGCTGAATAAATCAAAGGGAAAATGAACAAGACTTGGAAGAAGAAAGATGAGTGTAGCACATCAAATAAAGGGATCACTTCACCTAATAGTTCAAGTGGTCACATCTCATCCAACTAAGCAAGGATAGGTGTATGGGACTGATATAAAAAGTTATATCATACATCAATCCCAAGACAAAGAAGTATTGCAAAGAAGAAATTAGCATGAGCAAAGATGCCAAGACAAAATTTGAAGTTTTTGGGAATACTATCGAATTGTCCTCAGATGTCGAGTAAAGTTCCAGTGCATGTCGAGTTGCTAATATCGATCAAGTTGATAGTTAGTGTCATGTTGAGAAATGCCAATGGAAGTTGAGTCATGTTGAAACCTTCAAGTGTCGAGTTTATAGTTGTATGCACTAAGCATTTAATGCTAGGTTTTGAAAAGTATAAGATCAAATTTTGATCATTTTTACACCATTCAAGCACAAAGAAAATATGAGAAGAATACAAAAGTGATCAAACATCAACCTTGAAGCCATTTACATCAATTTCAACTATGATTCAGCATAAATTTCATCAATCTAAGGTATTTATCAAGTGTCAAGCTATGTAGTGTTGAAGTTTTTAATATATTGAAACCCTAGTTTGGTATAATGGCTTCTAGTTTCAAGAACCCCAAGGGAAAGGAAAGTCAAGAGGTCTAGCTACTTAATAACAAAGTAAAACAACCTAAGTTTAGACCCATTCTCAATGTAGCTTACAAAAATGACCCTGCTGGTGCATTGTCCATAATTCCACCAAAGGTAGTCATGGTACAGGATGTGAGGAAGTGTTACAACTATAAAATAGGAGCAGTAGGAGACCTTGAGATATTCCAAGCCTATGACAAGCTGTGTGATAAAAAAATTTTGAAGGATGAGTTTCAAATAGTTGAGAAGAAGGGTTTGACCCATGGCCTAGTTTACCCTATAGGTTTCAAAATAGAATGGATACAAATTATCTTGAGCAAGATACATAATGGTTGTTTGTGGTTAGAAACAGGACCAATTAAGATTACCAAGAGGATAGTACATAGGGTTATGGGTTTCCCAACCCTAGATCAGCCTAAAAGCCTTAGAAGTGATTCCAAAGAAGTTATTGAAAGGAATACAGGGGCTAAGTGGAATAAGAGGGGTATGAAAATTGATATCGTAATAGATCCTCTTCTAGATTTTGTAGTGAGAGTGATATCTCAAAAATTTTACCAATCCAGCAGATTAAATAGTGTACCATGTATTACTGTTGATGTAGCATATAAGCTTGTAAAGAAAGATCATGTATATGATCTAGCAGAACTAATGCTTTAGCAAATAAATGAGAACCTAGGAGCAATAAGGAGGTCAAAAGGTGCTCAATGCAAGTTTGGTTCAGTCCTTGTCTACATATTTTTCTATGTCATGGAAGAGTTTCCTTCTATAGGAAAGGTGAATTGGAGTCCAAATAAAACTATGATTACTCAAATCAATGAGTACATTAATCAGATGGGTGATAATTTTGAGGCCCAAATGACAAGCCATTTTGAAGATTTTAAGAAATCCATGAAGCAAAGGGTTAGAATACAAATTTCCCTAGTGGAAAAACATATCAATGACATATGCTTTTGGTTGACATTGACTATACTATATCTAGGTAGAAATTCCAAGGGTGAGATGGCTAAGGCCATTAGGTTATGAACTTGATGTGGATGAAGCCTCAGCAACAATCACAACATTGCTTGCAGAAGAGATTGATAAAGAGGCTCCTCATTTTGGCACATATGATGTTGTGAAATATAAAGTTGAAATAGAATCGAAAACAACATCTATAATTAAGAGGTAAGATAAACTAGTGAAGAAAATAAAGAATAAATTTGGTCTAGAAATCAAAGGAGAAATAGGTGTTGAAGAAGAAGAAGAAGAACAGCAAGGGAAAGATCCTATGGAGTTAACCCAAGGCTTAGGAGAAGATAAGGAGGAAGGAGTTGAGGAAGAAGAAGCCAAGAAAGCACCTACACAAGTTGAGCAAAAGAAGAGAAAGGCTAAAACTCAGCCTCCACCTCAGCCCAAATGCAAGAAGATAACCAAACCTGCACAAGCCAAACCAAAGGCACCAGTAACAAGGGCTACCACAAGGGCATCTTCACAAAAGGCCAAAGAGGAAACAAAAGAGAAGAGAAAGGCCACTAAACAAACTTATAAAATGCCAAAGAAAAGAAGAAAGTAAGTGGCACAGCCAGACACTGATGATGAGGAGAAAATAGAATTAGAGGATATCAACCAATTTAGAGTGGTAAGCCATCCTCCCAAATCTTCCATAGATAATATTTGTGAAAATATTGAGAATGTAGATTTGAATGATTTGAAAAGTCTTGATTTCAATAAGCTAAGTAGTGGAGCAAAATAAAATAGAGGAATCTGTATATGCCATGATGGCTGAATTTAAGAATACACCTCTAGAGCTAGACAGTACCATGCCTATGGAATTATATGAGATAATTGAAAACAAATGGCATTATTGTATGAAAATGGAAAAGGAGATCAAAGAATCTACCTTAGCACAAGTGATTCCTAACCTAATGAGAGGTCAAATAACAAATGCTAATAAGAAACATGGTGGAAAATTTGCACCTAAGTATAGAGCCTTCAGCATCCTTCAAAATAAAATTGAGGATGTAGTGAATAAGTCCACACAATTGTGGGAGACAATCTACAAGATAACTGATGACAAGGATGAAGAAGAAAATAAGGTAGAGGCTAGTGCCAAGGAGAAGATAGAGGAAGAGAAAGTGGAAAAGAAGCAAGAAGAAGAGAAGGAGGAGGAAGCAACAGCAAAAGGAGATGAAGAAAAGAAAGGAGAAGAAGAAAAGAAAGAGGAAGAAGATAAGGAAAAAGGTGAGGAGGAAGAGACACAAAAGGGAGAAGACATGGTAATAGTTGAGTAGTAGTAGCAAGAGGAATAGAGCATACAAGACAAACAAATACTACCCCCTAACCCTCCTCATGTAACCATCACACCTACAAACACAATAACTATCAAGGTTGTTCCTGACACTTCTGCTCAAAAAATCAATCTCCTAACTGCAGAGGATCTCTCCAAGATCTTTCAACAATCCACTCTACAAGCACAATTATGCACAAATCCTATATTAGTGAGTGTAGATGAGTTACAAAAGGTAGTAGTAGAACCAAAAAGAGACAAGGTGAAACCACAAGAACCACCTTTCATCTATACAGCTACTAGCACTCAAATTTTAATGCTTCCACCACCATCTCTGACAATCACAATAGCAATAGGTGACACCACTCAAAAGTCGAGTACAGAGGAAGGGAAGTCTGATGAGAAGGAGGATACATCAAAGGAAGAGGAGTAGGCTGCTATTTAGACATTGGTAGAGCTACCAAAAATAGGCACTCCTACAAAAACCCTTTAGAATCCAAGCACTGAAGCCATACCTTTACAAATCTCCACACCAGGATCGTGTTCTACAAAGGTGACCAAGGTACTTCACTATGGAGACCCTGAGTTAAATGAAGACATAGTCATACCTACTTATGACTCAAAGACTATCACAATGGAGCAGATTACAGAGATGCAAGATGCATTAAATAGAAGGAGAAGATAGGAAATACTCAACAAAGAGTATAAACATAAGCAAGCACTACATGAGATTAAGGACATCTTTATGGATTCCTTTAGCTTATAGTCACTAGATGAGTCAAAGCCCATAATGGAACAATTATCAGATATAGTTGACCAGGTGACAAGTGATGACCAGGATACAAATGTCAAACTTATGGAGTGGTTTGAAAGGAAGTTTCAAGGAAAGGTGAATGAGAAAATATCAAGTGGCATAGCACTTGCACAATTTGAACTAGCCAAGAAGATTGAAAAGGTGAAAACTATACTTGAGAACATTTTCTCATTGTACAAAAAGTTGTGTGATTTTTCCAATTTCACACAAGAGATAGGCCAAAGGATAATGAGCTTGGAGAGAAATCTGAAGATTTCTAGCATGCAATTACCAAGAGATCCAACTCAAAGTGAGAAGCATTTTTCCCAATCACTTCACACTCAAAAAAAGTTAGTTGCACTTACAAGTGAAGAGGCCAATATAAAGGCCAAACTAATGTAGATTTAGTCCTCCATTACCCCACATTTGGAGGTCCTCCACAAAGAGAAAGTCTATGTTAAAACTATCTTAAAGAAAGATCCTAATCTTTCTACACTTGATGGACTTGTACATCTTGCTATAGATATTGTTATCCAGCATAAGTCATTTGAAATTGCTTTGGAAAATTGGGATGTAGCTCTGAAAATGATAATGGAGGTAAACAATACATTTTTTGGCTAAATATGGTATTACTCCTTAGCACCCTTTGACATAAGTATCAAAAAGGGGGAGATAGATATAATGCTTAAAGGGGAGAATACTAAGTATTCTAGTAATTACATTCAGAGATAGATATAATGTTTAAGGGGGAGAATACTAAGCATTTTGATTACATTCTTTCATTCATTTGGAGAATAAAGCGGGAAAGATTGTAAATAGCCAAAAAGGGGGGATACAAAATTTTGGGAATAGTATGGAAGATAGCTCTAATACAAAATATAGGAATACAAAGCACATGTACAGATTACAGAAATAGGGCAAAGGCAAAGAGTATCAGGTATATTCAGCACAAAATTTTGGTTATAGTAATAGACAAGGCACAATTAGCTCAGGGGGAGTTATAAGAATTTTAAGGTATATTATTCCTTACAAAATTTTGAACATTTTTTTGGAATTTTGTACATATGCAGAGCATATTGGATAAGGTACTCATAAGGAAAGATGAATAATGTCTAGTTAAGTGTTTTTGACACTCATGTCAAAGGGGGAGATTGTTGGTCTTAGAATGGTTTTGACATTTCAGTGTGTTGGTAAACAGATTTATTCTTTCAAATTATTACTCTTTAATACCCAATTCGAAATAATATCTGATCACAAATAGTTGGAAAGCTCCTTATGGATGTTTTAGCTTTCCTCTAAATTGGTAGTATAGCTCCCTAAAATATATTTGCAATGAGTTTTTTTTTTCTTCCAAAACTACTTTCGGGTATGTTCTTAACCTAAGAATAGTAGAGGGATAACCAAGCTAGACTTGAATAAAATCCAACTCGGGTAGATAGAAGTTTATCAACAATAAAATAGATTTATGCATCCACACATCTTATGAATACATAAATCCCATCCACACAATTAATTAATGCTAAACTAAGCCAATTTAAATCTGAAGTGTGACTAATAAACTAGAAATGCTAGAAGGATGTCCTCTTCAAATGAACTATAACAATACTTATCACATTCATCTGTTACCTCAAAACAAGGGAGATAAAACTTTGGTCCTCCCTTGTTCCAATTCAAACAAAAGAGAAAGCTTGAACTAATTACAATACTAACTAGAATAGGAAATGATTGACATAAAATACCATTTGATTGTCTCTGCAACAAAAAGTACTTCACACCAAATATTTCCTGACCTTTCATTAATCTTTTCAATTCATATATATAGAGTTTTTCAGCTGACCATTACAATGGAAGCTTAATCAATTCATATTCTGAAAATGACAAATGGCAAGAAGTTAGTTTGTCGTATTACAAAAGAAAAACAAAAAGAGGACATAATATGAATCATTTAGATTTTTTCCCCCTTTTTTTTTTGCTCTATGTGACTTAGTAGCAACCATTATTAGGATCAGCTCCTCATGATTAGGCACGTATATATTAGTGAATCTCAAAAGCCATTTTGAGTGTTCCCTCGCCAACTCCTTTATAGCATTTAACTAATCTGGAAACTCCTCAACAACCACATGTATCCATCCACTGATCATTTGGAGTTCTGTGGTTCTATTCTAGCTATTGGAAGCCACTATGGACAGATTATCCAAAAAAGTAAAGAAGTTTATTTTCATTACTTCCACTCTAATGAGATCCTTTCCTTGACCACTAGTTTGAGAATCAGTGTGTAGCCCTCTCATAAGCTCAAATCCTCTATCTTGAGTTTTCTTTATTTTACCCTTCATTTCCTTGAGTCCCTTCTCAGCTTCCTAGATTATTCCTAACTTGAACTACATACTTTGGAGCCATTTGAACAAATGTTCATTTCCTTTCTTTAGAATCTTGGCTTCGACTGCTTCTTTTGCTTTCATCTAGATGATCATCTTTAAAAGGGACATGCATTCATCGTACCTGACACTTTCTCTAGCTAGAGTATTACTATTAGACAATATGTTGTCATTTTTTATTTCTAGTCTGAGGATAACATTTCCAATTTGACCTATGAGAGAAAATCCTTCTAATTTAAGTCTCTTGATCCATTCCCTACCAATCTGGCCATAATGTATATCTTCCTATAGGTAGGAAATGAGGGCTTGCACTTTAGCTGCACTAGGAGTCTAGGTCACAGACATACCAAAAATAGTTTCTAATGGAGTGACTAGCTACTTGATAAATTTTTTCAATTCTTCTATTTCCACTTTCATCTTGATCTTTGACAATTTGAGACTCTCCAATTGTCCTTCTATCACTTCATTACTTGATCTTTGCAAGCCAACTTTAGTATCATGTCTGGCTTCTCCAAGATCAATCGAATATAGAGCAAAATCTTCAGGCATCATATCTTCAATTCTCCCTCCTTTATTTGGCTTGGCTATTTTCATTGTCAAGTGCCCTGTTTATAGATCTTGCCCTAGTATTGACAAAGTCTTTTTCTTTTTGACCGTTGTCAATGCAGTCCCAAAATGAACTATGAGAGATACCGTGTCCTTCATAGAAACACTTTCATCTTTTCTCTTTCTTTTCCTTTCCAAGGTATCTTCTAACCAAGAATTAGTTTGTATCACTTTGGAAGTTGTTCCAAGTGACTCAATGCTGAACATTTTCTTCTTCACTAGAGTCATGGTTACAGCAGTTGAAGAGAAAAGATTCTTTGACTCTTTAGAGATGAGTCTAGAAGAAGCTTGGCCCTTCTCCATCTTTGATGTCTTCTTAGTCTCTTCATCTAATTCAGTGGACTCGTTGCTACTACTTTTTCCATCTCCTAGGTCTACTATCTGTATAGGGGAACCACCTAGCCTCAAAAGTGAAGCACTTGCTAATGGCATGGGGCTATGATGAGGAGATGGGATTGGAGTGGTATGCAAAGAAGGAATAGGGGTAGTGTGAGGAGATGGAATGGGAGTAGCATGTGGGAAAGGTACTAGAGTAGGGGCACTATCCTTTGGTTCTTTTGCTTTCTTCTCTTTAGTATCAATTTGGGTTCTTATAACTAGTAAGGAACCATCGTGACATGTTTGGGCTATAGGAACATTCTTGTCTGGGGGTTGATCACCTCCACTTGCAAGTTGAGCTGGTCCTTGGGTGGAAGCTATGGTCACTCCCACTATAGCACTCTCAGATGAAGTAGGCATTACAATTGTTGGAGAAGCTTGAGTGGCTGTACCCTTACTCTGGCTCTTTCTAGTTTTCCACTCGACCCATTTCCTAGTTCTCTTGATTATCCTAGCCATCATGATATTGAGATTCTCTTCCACATCCACATATGGCTCAGAACTGATAGGAATCCCTCTAATTTAGTCAAATATGTATTGCTATACATATTTTGACCATCATCCTCCAATCCTTCTACATTGAATGCCATATGTCTTTATTTGTTCCACCATGAGCCTAGCAAAAGCACAATCTCGACTCTCCAACTCATGCCTGCAATCTGCCCAATAATCCTCCAAAGTGGTGACATGCTTGATCACACTCCTAATTTGAAGCACCTCTCTTGCATATCCATTTGGGTCAAACATGGGCTTCACAACCTCACATTCCTCCAGTTTGTACTTATTCTTGAATGCCTTGAGCATGTTTTTGGCATCAGATTGAGAATCACAATCATAAGCCCCGACCTTCATGGAGAACTCATACCCCTTCTTCCTTAAACTGGCACTCATCACATTCACTTGGATAGCTTGTCTCACGATCTCTATGAACATGATCATGTCGCTTGGGTATCTAGGCAACTTCAGAGGAAATTCGTCGAAGGCTACAAGACATAAATATGAGAAGGATGAGAATTGAATAAAGTAGCTACCAAATTGACTAATGGCCACCATCACTTCTGGGCTAAACCTCCTCTCTGAGCATCCTTTTAGTTCCCTGCAAATCTTCATTGCAAAAGAGTCATTAACTTTGACATACTCTACATAGCTATTTTGTAACTACAAGCATGGATAAAATTCATAAATTTTTACATCATTGGGAAAATCCTCTATTCTAGGAAGGCCTAGCCACAATTGTAGAGAAGCCAACATATAAATCAAGAAAGAAGACATGTAGAAGGTATTGTAGAATTTTGTATCACTGAGAGCTCTAGATAGATTTTCACTTACCTCATACACCCAATCAACATAATGCATGTCTGAGCAGATGATTTTCACTAAAAAGAAATATTGTTCTACAAAATTGAGTGCTTCTACCTCACCTTTCAACTGATGCAAAAGAACTAGAATGTCCATGATTTTAGGCTTGAGATTAATGCCAAAAAGGGTCTTAAGAACCTTACTCTTAGGTCCCCATGGATTTTGGAACCAAGACCTTATGATTTCCTTCCGCCACACCATCTTCTTCAAGGAGAGCTTGGACATAGCTCCTCCTATGGTCAATTCATAAAATTCTTCCCACTTTGGAATCCGAAGGCAATTAACTATAGTTTTTCAGTTAGTTGAGATCAAAACTATATGATCTAGAAACAAAATTTTTTTAGTGTCTAGATTGTAATGGTTAATACATTCAATGATCAGCTTGGGGGCTTGAATTGCCACTGGAAACTCAGTTGCTTCCACTAGCCTGCTTCCTCAAAGTTTCTCTAGTATTGGGTGGATTGGCTCCATCCTCAACCTTCTTTGGAAATCTTGAATGTTTAAGAAATGGAGTGAGGTATTTGTAACATTCTACAATATTTATTTAATCCCATTTAGCCCATCAAATCTAGCGAATCTTTTTGCCATCTTAATTGAGATAGAGATAAATTGAAAAGCTTAAAACTAAAAATAGCACAGAAAGTAGAGTGTTGCAACTGTAAGAATTTTTAAATCACTATTCAATTCAATAGCATAATAGTTCAAATAAGAAGGTGGTAGTTTGAAAATCTGTTATGTTCATCTCTACATAGAAATCCCAATCCACCCATTAATCTTCAAGATCTGTGCCACACAAGTGAATTAAAGGATAAATCTGTTAGATTACTAAATGTAGGGGTTCCTAATGGATTTTTCCATGTCTTTTCACTGTTTCCATTGGCCCAATGATAACTTTCCTTTATTACAGACTTACTCTCCCATTTTGCACCAAGCTGCAGAAAATTAAGAACGGAATACTCTATGGGGAAAAATATGCTCAGCCAGATTTTGCTCAAGACACCTTCCCAAATGTGGTTAACTAGCTTCCATTATCCTTTTTAAGCATCCTGCAATTGATCTATGAGCTCAACATGCTTGCAGTAGTGATTTTTCAATAGAAGCAAAAAATTGCTTTTTAGGGTTGAAAACCTGCTGAGGAGAAGGCAACTTCTATTTTTTTGCCTTTGCTTTTATTTTCACTTTACCTTTTAAGTAAGTGTGCTTCTAGGCTTCAAAAAATCCAAAAAGGGCTATGAAAGTGAAAAGGAACCCACTTACTTATTTTTCCCTCTCACAAATGTGTTTGTCAGAAAACTGACTTTGCAAGTTGAAAACCTGTCATGGAGAAGCTACTTCAAAGTTTTCTGCCAACCGCTATTTTGATCATTATGATGAATTCTAAGTGATTCCCAAGGTAGAATACTATAACATAGGAACACTCTATCCATAAAACAACTCATTTTTTCCTCGCTTTAGCTTGTATACTTTATTTGTTGATCTCGACAAAAAATCACCTTCACAATTTGAAACTCCACCACAGAGAAGCCAATATTAGGTTTTTCATAGACTTCATTTTCTTTATGTGCAAACTATAATGAGTCACGAGAAAGTTCATTCTCAGAAATGACTTTGTGAAGACCATGATGACCTAAGAATCTCCATCGAAAAGCATCCTAGACTACCCACAAAACTCACGAAAACAAGGGAAACCCACCCAGTTATGTAATGCGGGAGAAGGAAGATGAAAACTTGATGGAGAGACTTTTCACATGAGGAAAAGAAATAGACTTGGACATACTTAAACCTAATTGAGACACAAGATCATTTTCCACTTTGCATAATGGGTAGAGGATGAAAAGTGAGGCAACATAGTGTCAACACACTTAACAACTTTCTACATAGAAGCCGAGTACACTATGTATGTCGAGCTACAATATGTGTTGAGCCAAAATTCCAACAAGTGTCGAGTGACTTTAGGTGCCAAGCATTATATAGTTGTCAAGTGATATATAGGTGTTGAGTCACAGTTGATGTCGAGTGAGCCAGAACTATGCATGTGTCAAGAAATACAAAATGTAATAAGTGTCGAGCAAGACAGAATGTAATAGGTGCCAAGCAAACCAGGATCAAACATGTGTTGAGCATCAGTAGTCCAGTATGTGTCGAGTAACATAGAATCAGCATATGAGTTTTTGCCTTCACAAACTCAGACGTAAACCATTTTTTGAGCTGACATAAAAGTATTTTAAAGGATAATAAGGATAAGAACAAATCTTTTATATTTCCTATGCAATCAACATGCAGTCAATAAGAAAAATGGAGAAGGCATGCAACCAATGGGAAAAGTGCAAGGAATGAGTGGGTATTAAAGATTCAATATGGATTGTAGATCCATACCTAACCCTAAGTCTATGAAGTCTTTATAAGAAGGCTTAGACCCCATGATTTTGAGTTGACGAATAGAAGTTAAGGAAGTTGCTAAATAGATAGCAAAATTGCATAATAGGGAAAATAGCAGGGGCATCAAAGACTTAGTGAATTTAGGAGCAATTGCATATCTAGTTTATTATAAAAAATCAAAAGAATACAAATAGATATCAGATCAAGCAAAGGATCACATTAGAATGAGAAAATCAAGTGCCTGAAATCAGCAATTGAAGATTATAAGCAATCAGGTAAAAGATTTCTAATACTGTCTAGCAATTGTATTAGATAGTGAAAACCCTATGATGATAGGTTAGTTTTCCTTTAACAGGGTGACACTTCATGTAAAGTTTTTATAAATCCTCTAACCAGGTCACTATTGACATAGTGTAAAGCCTCTAATAGGGCAAACCATCAGAAGTGGTCAAACAATTATTGTTGCAATTATTTTGTGGGTATCATCCCCACCCCAGTTTTACCTTCTTATTCTTAGAGGGTTTCTAGGTTACCAAATTTTGGTGTCATGTGTTGATGTAGGTTTTTACTTTATGTTTATTTAATGTGTTTGCATACATACAGTTTACTTTTAGTTATTTTTTTTTAAGGATTTGAAAAGGTTAAAGTGTGTTACTTCTAATTTACCCCCCACCCCCCCCCCCCCCCCCCCCCCCCCCCCCACCCCCCCCACCCCCCCCCCCCCCCCCCCCCCCCCCCAACTCTCATAAGTACTATTCGCATTTGAATATTCCAACATATTGTTGTACATATATCTTTTTTTTCCAACTCCTTTAATTACACACGAGAAAGGGAAATAGCCTTGCATTGTTTTGTTGTAGAATTGCATAAATTTACATTATTTCCTTATATCTAAGCCATCCTAAGATTATCTATCCTATGACTAATTTCATTGGTGGAAGCAATTTTCTATATAAAATCATTTTTTTTATTTCATGTATGAAACATGTACTTTCATGTCTATACCAAGGTTACATATGTTGAAAACTAAAACTTGGATAGTTACATTATAAAAGTTGATAAAGGCAATGATCTCCAGGTTACATAGTATGAAAGCAAGAGAAATGATCACATTTTATTCAATTGCCTCTCATATGTGTCAACTATAGAGGGTGTATCACCATTTTCATAGTGTTGGTCATAGTAGATATCCCTAATGAAAGTGAAAAGCCCCTCCAACTCAATGGAGCCATTCAAAAGTTGTATGATGTTCATTTCTTCCACATGAGGCAAAGAAAGACAATATGGTTTGAAGTTATTCAAAATGTCATGGCAGCTACTTTAAATAGTCGAAGATAGGCTCTGTACATTACTTGCTAAACATTTTACCTCTTTTGTAGAGCTACTTGCTTCTAGTATGGAAGTAGTTTCCGCAAGTCCAACCAAGGGCTGATGACACTCTTTTTTGAATCTCCACTTGAGATTTGGATGATTTCTTTGCTATTTGAAATTGTTTCCATTTCCTGAGAGTAGTGATCATAAATTTTGTATGAGTACAAAGTGAAGGGACTAAATGTGGTGAGCGCAATAATAAAAGTATTGGTAAGTGGATTGTACTTGGAATGTTCTTCTACTTTACATTGATTTGTGTCATCTCCAATACATACATGGGTATTTTCTAATGACTAATTGTATTTATGCTATCTTTAAGTAAGGGATTCTAATCAATGTGTTCAGTACATCTAGTAAGTGCCCTTATAATTGCATAAACATTTTTATGCAAATTTTCTAACCCAAAAAAATGTATTGTTCTATTTGAGAAAGATGGTGCTATATACTTGTATATATCTATGTCAAGTTAGTTTACTAATCTACCATTACTTGCTAAATCAGTAATATTCAAAAAACTAATAAAAACATAAAAACTAGAACAGTAAATTTGAGCACAAAAAATAATTGGTTGTTATTCTTAAAAAAATAGATGTAGAAAGAGAATGGATTCAAAATGTGGCCAAATCATATGTAAGAACCAAAAATGATAAATATTGACCAATAGAACTTTAATGTCTTTGTTCATTATTTCTTTTTTAGAGTTTTGTTGTATGGTTTAAGCTAGTGCTTGGAATTTGAGCTTAATGTTTGTTTATGCTATTTACTCTCAAAATAATTTAGTGCTTCAAATTTGAGTTTAATATGTATTTATGCTATTTACTCTCAAAATAATTATATAATATTTATCATGATGTATCTAATAGTATACATTTCTAATTATATTTGATTACAATATATTTTAAGTTGTTATTCGTCTTATTTGATTATGTTATGTACATAAGTAAAAGTTGATAGAAAATAAAGAAAATGAGTAATGAGGAAATAATTATGTAGAAAATGAAAGTTAATAGAAAATAAAATAGTGAAGAAGGAAATATTTAAATAGAAAATTGAGCTTGATAAGAATTAGAAAGTAAAGAAGGAAATAGTTATAATTTAATTGATTGAGCACAATTAGTAAAAATGACATGTTTCTTGATTAAACCTAAACCATTATCCCAACTCTAATAGTAATAAAGACCCCAAACCTAAAATAAACTAACCTATTCCTAAATATAACATGTACTATAAGCATAATCATAGCCCTAATTAAACTCCTCACTCCAATCATAGTAGTGACCAATATGTAAACCCTTACCTTACCTATACTTCTTACACTAAACTCTATTGACAACCTTAACTACAATTATGACCATAAATTTAACACAAACAAAAACAATAAACCACAATTCTAAACAAGATCATTACTCAAACTCTAAACCCAGTCATAAACCTAACCATGGTAGAAATTGGAACTCTTCTGTTAACCCTAAAATTCTAACCTTAAAAAAAACTTTAACCCTAGGCATAATTACAACCACAATATAAAAATGCAACCATAATCAAAATTCTAAACCTTAATCATAACCCTAATGGTAATAACATTGACCCTAACCATGTTCATAGTTATACATGTTACCATAAACCTTGAAACATAATCCTAATCCTAATCATGAGCTCTAACCATAGTGAAAGACTAACACTAACCACTGTACTACCCATTATGCAAATCCTATCCATTGACTATTATTTAATAATTTTTCTTGAATATCTATAATGAATAAAAAACTATGAAAATGATAAATAGCAAAAAAATAATAATATTATTATCATAGATTAATAAAAAACATTAAAGTATAAACTAGTAATATTATGATTATATTTAAACATTTATGAGAAATAAATTTGAACTAAATAATGATTAAAATTTACCTTAATACTTAAAATGGTTTTAAAATTAATACATATAAATTTTAAAAAACATTTAACAACGTATATATATATATATATATATAAACAAATAGATGAACAAACCTTAAAATCTTTTTAAGAATTATTGAACATATTCTAAAACCCAAATCTGATGCATAAACAATTTGGAAAGATAAAAGTAAAGCTATTTTTTTGTAAATAACCATCATCTTTTTCAATCATTTATTGTACAAAACCTAAAATATCTTTTAATATTTTTTTTTGGAAAAATGCTCGAGTAGCTGATAAATTAGGAGTACTGGGTAAGTGCACCAAGTTGTGGTGCCAAAAGGGGGGTATAAGTGGACATCTTTTTCCTGAAATCTGCAATTTTTGAACTTCAACAAGAATTTGAAGATAGTTATGCTCAAAATTTTAAGATATGACAAAAACAAAAGTTGTAGTCCTTTGAATCTAGTTTCTAAACTACTAAAAAAAATTCAAAATGGTTTAGTTTTAGGTCCTCAAAAAAGGGGGCCACAAAAAGTGGTACTGTTTATTCCAAAAAAATATAACACAGTACAAAGTGTGGCCCCCCTAAAATTTTAACCTTTTTTTTGAAATTCTTTAATCGCTCTGGTCAAAAGTTACTTAACACTATGTAGTTCATCCCATATTTTTTGATAATTTTATAATGTGTATTTTTTCTATCAATTTTTTAATTAGACACATCCCAAAAACATGAAATATCTATGCGTTCCCCCTAGAAATAATTGAAAACTAATTTAAAATCAAAAAAAAAAAATTTATTAAGTGTATAGAATGGAGTCTAGTTTCTAAAAAACCAAGTTGTTGCAAAATTCGATGAACGAGCTAAAATCTATAGCCCAATTAGTACATGGTGGTTTTTGACAAAAAATGAACATACATTCAAAAGAAATTATAGATGAAAGGCTTGAAATAGTTCAAATTAAAAATAAATTATATGGTTAGATAGCTAACACAGAGACTTGCAATGTCATGTAACCTGATCCTATCGATACCCAACCATAAGGAATCTTAAAGGAGAGCACACAAGAAAAATCAATCATTTTTTGTATGTTTTCTAGAAAACACGTCTTAGACCTATTTATAAACTCCAAACCTTTAAGATGGATCTCCAATGCAAAACCAAGCCTTAGGCTTGGTTTTAATGCAAAGCTTTCAATAGCACGTACATGCTATTGAAAGCATTTGAATTCTCAATAGCACATGTGCGCTATAGTGTGCACACACTATTGAGACCTAAATAGTGTAGAGTTTCAAAGCAAGAGCGAGAGAGATCGGGGGGGCAGGGGAATGGCTATGTGTGTGTGAGAGAGAAAGAGATAGAGAGAAAGTAGGGGATGAGAGAGGGGATAGAGTAGGGGATGGGAGAGAGAGGAAGTGAGAAAGAGTAGGGGTGGCAAAGAGAGTACGAGATGGGAGGGAGGAAGTGAGAAAGAGTAGGGGTAGCAGAGAGAGTACAGGATGGGAGAGAGGAAGTGAGAAAGAGTAGGGGTGGCAGAGAGAGTACAGGATGGGAGAGAGAAGAAGTGTGAGAGAGTAGGGGTGGTAGAGAGAGTAAAATATGGGAGAGAGAGGAAGTGTGAGAGAGAGTAGGGGTGGCAAAGAAAGAGTACAGGATGGGGGAGAGAGATTGAAAGTAGGGGATGGGAGAGAGAGAGAGAGATTGAGAGTAGGGGATGGGAGAGAGAGAGAGAGTAGGCAGTGGGAGACAAAGTGGGAGAGGGAGAGGGAGAGAAAGGAGGATGGGAGTGCATGTATGTGAAAGAGAGAGAGTAGGGAATGGGAAAGAAGACAGAGTAGCTCGAGAGAGAGTTTGGGATGGGAGAGAGAGTAGGCAATAGGAGAGGAAGTGGGAGAGGGAGAGAGAGGGGGGATGGAAATGTGTGTAGGAGAGAAAGAGAGAGAGAGAGAGAGAGAGAGAGAGTAGGGGATAGGAGAGAGTGTAAAAATGTGAGAGAGATTAGGGGGTAGCAGAGAGAGAGTAGAGAGGTAGAGAGTGAGAGAGAGGGAGAGAGAGAGTGAGTGAGAGTGAGAGAGAGAGCAGGCGGTGGGAGAGGGAGTGGGAGAGGAGAGAGGGGGGATGGGTGTGTGATTGAAAGAGAGAGAGTAGGGAATGAGAGAGGGGAGAGAGAGATAGAGAGAGAGTAGGGGATGGGAGAGAAAGAGAGTAGGAAATGGCAGAGAGAGTGGGAAAGGGAGAGAAAGGGGGGATGGGAGTGTGTGTAAGAGAGAAATTAGGGGATGGGAGAGAGTGTGAGAGAGAGTAGGGGTGGTAGAGAGAGTGATAGTAGGGGATGGGAGAGAGAGGGGGAGAGAGTGAGTGAGAGAGAGAGAGGTACTAGGTGATGGGAGAGGGAGTGGAAGGGAGAGAGGGAGAATGGAAGTGTGTAAGAGAGATAGCGTTGGGGATGGGAGAGAGTATGTAGTGAGAGAGGGAGTGTGTGTGTGTGAGAGAGAGAGAGGGGGGGAATGGGAATGTGTATAAGAGAGATGGAGTAGGGGATGCAAGACAGTGTGAAAGTTTGAGAGAGAGAGTAGGGGGTGGTAGAGAGAGCTCATACGGGATGGGGGAGAGAGAGGGGGAGAGAGAGTGAGAGTAGGGGATGGGAGAGAGAAAGTAGATAGGGAGAGAGAGTACTTGAGAGAGAGAGATAGTAGGTGGTGCAAGAGGGAGTGGGAGAGGGAGAGAGAGGGGGGAATGGGAGTGTGTGTGACAAATCTAGAGAGTAGGGGATGGGATTGTGTGTGTCTATGAAAGAGAGAGAGAGTAGGGGATAGGAGAGGGGAGAGAGAGAGTAGGGGATGGGGGTGAGATAGAGTAGGTGATGGGAGAGGGAGTGGGAGAGGGAGAGAGAGAGAGAGGGAATGAGAATGTGTGTAAGAGAGATAGAGTAGGGGATGGGAGAGAGTGTGAGAGTATTAGAGAGAGTAGGTGGTGGCAGAGAGAGCTCATATGGGATGGAAAAGAGAGAGTGAGATTAGGGGATGGGAGTGTGTGAGAGAGAGTAGGGGATGGGAGAGAGAGAGTGAGAGTAAGGGATGGGAGAGAGAGAGAGAGAGAGAGAGAGAGAGAGATAGTAGAGAGGGAGAGAGAGAGAACTTGAGAGAGAGAAATAGTAGGCAGTAGGAGAGGGAGTGGGAGAGGGAGAGGGAGATAGATAGGGGGGATGGGAGTGTGTGTGACAGATCTAGAGAGTAGGGTATGGGAGAGAAGAGAGTGGGGGATAGGAGTGTGTGTGTCTGTGAAAGAGAGAGTAGGGGATGGGAGAGGGGGGAGAGAGAGTAGGGGATGGAGGATAGAGAGTACTTGGTGGGAGAGGGAGAGAGTGAGAGTAAAGGATGGGAGAGAGTGTGAGAGTAGGGAGAGGGAGATAGAGAGAGGGGGATAGGAGTGTGTGTGACAAATCTAGAGAGTAGGGGATGGGAGAGAAGAGAGAGAGGGGGATGGGAGAGTGTGTGTGTCTGTGAAAGAGAGAGAGTAGGGGATGGGAGAGAGAGTGAGAGTGTGAGAGAGAGAGTAGGGGGTGGCAGAGAGAGAGTACAAGATGGGAGAGGGAGTGAAAGGATGGGAGAGAGTGAGAGAGATAGTACAGGATGGGAGAGACAAAGTGAAAGGATGGGAGAGAGTGTGAGATAGAGTAAGGGATGGGAGAGAGTGTGTGAGAGAGTTGGGGATGGGAGACAGAGAGAGAGAGTAAGAGTAGGGGATGGGAGAGAGAGAGTAGAGAGGGAGAGAGAGAACTTGAGAGAGAGAGATAGTAGGAAGTGGGAGAGGAAGTGGGAGAGGAGGGGAGAGGGATGGGAGTGTGTGTGAGAGATCTAGAGAGTAAGGTATGGCAGAGGGGAGAGAGAGAGAGGGATGGGAGTGTGTATTTGTAAAAGAGATATTTTAGGGGATGGGAGAGGGGAGAGAGAGAGTAGCCTGAGAGAGAGAGAGAGAGAGAGAGAGAGAGAGAGAGAGAGTAGCAGATGGGAGAGAGAGACTAGGTGGTGGGAGAGGGAGTGGGAGAGAGAGAGGGGGGGGGATGGGAGTGTGTGTAAGAGAGAGTAGGGGATGGGAGAGAGTGTGAGAGAGAGTAGGAGGTGGCAGAGAGAGAGAATGGGATGGGAGAGAGAGAGTGAGAGTAGGGGATGGGAGAGAGTGTGAGAGAGAGTAGGGAGAGGGAGATAGAGAGAGGGGGATGGGAGTGTGTGCAACAAATCTAGAGAGTAGGGGATGGGAGAGAAGAGAGAGAGGGGATGGGAGTGTGTGTGTCTATGAAAGAGAGAGAGTAGGGGATAGGAGAGAGTGTGAGAGTGTGAGAGAGAGTAGGGGGTGGCAAAGAGAGTACAGGATGGGAGAGATAGAGTGAAAGGATGGGAAAGAGTGTGAGAGAGAGTAGGGGGTGGCAAAGAGAGAGTACAAGATGGGAGAGATAGAGTGAAAGGATGGGAGAGAGTGTGAGAGAGAGTAGGGGATGGAAGATAGTGTGAGAGAGAGTTGGGGATGGGAGAGAGAGAGAGTAAGAGTAGGGGATGAGAGAGAGAGAGAGAGAGTAGAGAGGAAGAGAGAGAGAGATAGTAGGTGATGGGAGAGGGAGTGGGAGAGGGGGAGAGAGAGGGGGGATGGGAGTGTGTCTGAGAGATCTAGAGAGTAGGAGATGGGAGAGGAGAGAGAGAGAGAGGGATGGGAGTTTCTATCTATAAAAGAGAGATTTTAGGGGGTGGGAGAGGAGAGAGAGGGAGAGAGAGTAGCAGATGGGAGAGAGAGACTAGGTGGTGGGAGAGGGCAAGAGAGGGGAGATGGGAGTGTGTGTAAGAGATAGCAGGGGATGGGAGAGAGTGTGAGAGAGAGTAGGAGGTGGTAGAGAGAGAGAGAATGGGATAGGAGAGAGAGAGAGAGAGAGTAGGGGATGGGGGAGAGTGAGAGAGATTAGGGGATGGGAGAGAGTAGGGGGATGGGGAAGAGAGAGAGAGATATTAGGCAGTGGGAGAGGGAGGATGGGAGTGTGTGTGAGATATTTAAAGAATAGGGGATGGGAGAGGGGAGAGAGAGACTAGGGGATGGGAGATGGGAGAGAGAGTAGGGAGAGACAGAGCGAGTAGGGAGGATAGAGAGTGATTTCTTTTGACATAGGGCATACATACTATAGTGTGTACGTGCTTTATAGTGTGTACGTGCTATAGTGCATACGTACTATGTGAAATCACCTAAAAGTGGTCAAAAAGCAACTTTGGGGCCCATTTCATCCATTCTCTACTTTTGGTCTATTGTGCACTCTGTTATTCTGATAGAAATCATGGGTTTCAACATAGAAAACACTATTTCAACACTTTTTGAAGCTAGCAAACACCAAATTCAATCATTGGATACGTGATTTGAAGACTTTTTGAATATTCCTTGTATAGAAAAGGTTAGTGCAATCCATTTTAAATATTGTTTGTTGATATATAGATACAAATTTGATTATAATTTACCATGTTGTTTAATATATAGTGAATTCATTGAAAATTGTATGTTTGAATGAAATGTTATTTCAAAATGGTTAGAAATTTGACAAGTTGTTTGATATATATTGTGTATTCAGTCAAATAATTTTAATTTTTATATGTATTTGAATAATTTTTAATTTACACATGTTGTAAGTAATTCAGATGTTTGAATAATTTGACATGTAGAAATCATCATCATGTTAAGGAAGAAACCAAAAACTCAAACAAATGAAGATAGGGAGAGAGATTTGGCAATTAAAAGAGATAAAATGAAATTACTATGTGAACAAAGAAAACTGCAAAGCAATAATGAAGAATTGACTTTTGAAGAGGATAAAGAATCACCAGTACAAAGAAACAAAGAGGAAGCGTTGGATAGACAAAGAGAAAAAATGAGACTGTTACGCTCAAGAAGACAATTGAATTGTGAAGCTACACCATCTTCCAATATTGGAGTCATATCATCCGCTACACTATCTTCCTATGTTGGAGTCATATCATCCTCTCATGTTGAAGAGACGCTGATTTGTAGATCTGACTATGTACACACTCCATCATGTCATGTTGAAGGCACAACATCAACACATCAAGTAGGTGATATTCCGTCTTTTGCATCTTATTGCCAAGGCACATCATCTTCAATTCAAGGTACACAATACACTCAACCTTATGTTGATGTTCAAAATGTTGATGGAATTGAAGAGATTATAACACCTTCTAGAATTCATTTTAAAAGACTAAAATATTTGATTAATATTGATACTAACATTTTGAAATCAATGTCTGACAAGATTAGCAAGCATACTTGTCAAAGAAAAGTAAATCGTATATGGAAATTATTTTTTGAAGAATTAAATATTATAGGTCAATGTCAATTGTTTGTTGAAATGATGAGGAATTTTAAATTTAGGCCTATCATGAAAATTCTTGGGCTAAGAACAATGGACAATTCAAATGAAAAAAGCATTGTAAAGAATCTAATGAGTGCTTATGACAAAGTGGGTTTTAAATCATGCACCAAAGATAGTAGTATCACAAGACGGGTACTTACATCAAAAATAGTAAATAGCCAAATGAAGAAAGCTCGACTCATGAGAAAGACAAGCAAAACATTAAAAATTGGTAGAGGTACTCTCAGGAGAGCCTTGCTAAGGCATGAGAGATTGGAAAATCCAACAAAAAATGAGTTATGGACATTTAGCGGTAGACTACCACAAAAGGATAAAGAAATTAGTGAAGCTTTGAAATCATTGATCGAAGATTTTTGGAAAAATAACACACCTGTTTCCCCTAATCAAAGAGATGTTGTAAAAAGGAGGATTGGTAGCCAAAATCATGACCCACATGTGAAACATTTTTTGGACTCAACTCAGACACAATTTTTTGCAAAATTTATTGGTATGTATCCTCAAATTTGAATAAGTCAAAGATTTTTTGAGATGGGTAAACCTTTTTATGTGAAGATAAATCAAACATGCACAAGTTTTTGTTGTAGGATACATATTGAATTCTCTAACCATTTTGATGTTTTTAGGCATATATGCGTGTTTTTGCATTCTCAATTTGTTTTGCAGGATTGTGACATGAATGAGCTACCAAGATCTTCAAGGGAATTCATATCCAACATTTTATGTGAAATAGGGGATGGCCAAAAATTTTACAAGATATCATGCTTGGATGTTACATGCTTATTTTGTGGTTCTTTGCAACTTTTATCAACTTGTCAACATATGTATAGTACACATGCAATTGGAAATGAAATAGTAGATTACAGAAAATTTAAGACAGTGGGATATGCTCTAAAAGATGTGAAAACATGGTAAAAGATGTAATTTAGTCATTGAAAAGATTCTAGTGTATGAGTTCATGAAGATTTTTCATGAAAATATTATTTACGAGTATACAAGGCATACCCATAGAGCCCGATGGTTGGATTTGCAATCCAAGTTACGCAAGGATATGTTTCCACTTGATACCATTGTTTTGGTTGTAGATTTCACAGAGAACTACACACTACAACCAAAAAATGAGGTGCAAGCAAGGTATTATACTTCTTAATAGGTTTTCATATTTGTTCACATAACATTCATGTATTCACTTACAAGTACTAAGGATGATAGGAGGATTTTGAGGGAGTACCATTTTTACATCAACGATGGTTGATCACATTCTACAGAGTTCGTACATGATTTTTTTCAACTATTTTATGGAGATTTAGCCAATAGGGGCATAACATATTATCAGCACATTATTTGGTTAGACATTTTCGCATCTCAATTCAAGAGTGCACGGATGTTCTATTGGTCTTGGAAAGGGAGAGCACAATGGTGTAGGCACATGCATCAAAAGAGCCCTGGCTTGTGAAGAACTAAAGTACAAAGATGGAGCAATATTGATAGATGCAGCAATATTGATAGATGCAAAATCCATCATCCAATGGTGTAATGCTACAATGGGTCCAGGTAAGGAAGGTGAGTCTACGATTCATAGATTTTTTTGGTTGATAGACAATACTAACATTACACCATATCAGGATTGTTGCACACTAATAGGATCTAGTGAGTTACACTTTTTTAGAAGCTCTGATATAGGTTCATGGAGTATCCACACATGAAAAATGGAATGCTATTGTCCATCATGTGTAGAGGAAAATTTGGATGACTATGAGTCAACTGAATGGGTGGACAAATCAAATATATGGTTTTTGGACCCAATTGACATCTATCATCCCCCATAAGCACTGGAAATGGTAGAGATGGATTCATCTATTGACTTTGACCACTTGTTAGATCTAGTGCAACCTGGCAATATATATATATATATATATATATATATATATATATATTTATATATCTTTGTAATTTCAATATGTAACTTTATAACTTTTACCTAAGTATTTTCTGAATTAATGACCGCATTTTTTACATTTGTCACTGCAGGCCATGTTTTTGCTATTATTGCACCTGAAGAAAATGAAGAAGGGATAGATTATTAATTGTGTCATTATGTCCAAGCCAAAAAAAAATTGGATCACTCAGTTATAGATGGTGAAGGTTTAGAGTACCATGTTGGTGTGGTGGTTGTAATCGGCACATGGCTTAGATGATATTCTATGAAGAACCCTAACTTATGGTTATTCGAGGATTGGCAAATAGAGAGGAAGATTCTTCATTATTCAAACCTTTTTGTTGTATCAAATGTCCACTTGATAAAATATGGTGGAAAACCACATAATAAAATTATTTGGAAAGTTCGCGAGTTAGACCATGAGGCAATACTTGAGACATTAAAATGTAGAGCAAATCCAATTAGCTCATTAGATTGAATAGCGAGAGAGGGAGAGAGAGAGAAAGAGTGATCAATTGGATCCAAATACAATGTTGCAACCTGTTCCCCAAGACTAGCCACATGACTAGTTAAGGTGGACTGTATTGTTATGATGTGTAAGTGATGAGATAAGTTTAAATCATAGATTTTATATTTTGATTTGTTTAGAATCTAGGTACATTATTTGAATTTATATTAGATTCTTTAATAGTACCCATTTTTAGATTAGTTATTTGAATGAAAGAACATGAAAATTGTTAGAATGTGAATGCTTTGTGATGTAAAGTCATGATTGTGTGCATGTAACCAAAAACTTCAAACTAGAAAAAGCAAGGATACAATGGGAGAAGTTTCCAAGACTCATCAAGCCATGTTCAGTAAGCTGCTTGATCATTGCTAGAAGCTCAAAAAAATAATTCTTTGCATCTGGAACATTGTTACCAATAATGATATTATGACTAACATGCTTTTATCTTTTAATAAAAATCATGAGGAATCTAATGGTTCAAATGTTGAGAGTGAGTCTGCTAATAGAGGGACATTTAGGGGCAGAAGATCCAATGGCAGAGGAAGGTCTAGTGGAAGAGGGCCTAGTGTGTTCACTAGTAAGTGCATTACTTCTTGGGGTTCTTTTCAAATCTTCTAAGTTGAGAAGCATTTTAAATAGATTGAGTAAGACCTAGCAACAATTTCCAATTCCTTTTGAATTTTTTAAAACTTAATCAAAGTCACGGTTTTGCATATCCACATAATAGTCACAGTTTTCAATACTTTCACCTAACACTTATATTGATCTCTTTAATGTAGAGGATCCATTTCATGGGATCAAGGGCCCTGAGACCATGAAATGGAAATTATTAACCCTATTATAATATAAATCTAACATTTTATATGCAAAGAAATGGATGGGAATGTGATCACAATCTAAAATAGTGAAGAAATCAGCATGGAAATGGTGGTTAGGTACAACAACAAGAGTTCTAGCCACATAAAAGGAGTATTTTTTGATTTGGATTGAATCTTATATGACCAATGTAAAGGTATATGATCAACCAATTTTATCTAGAAGTTTGGGGAAGGGTGATATTAGTGATCATACCCTAGATTTGAGGGTTTGAAAGAAGGTAATTTGGGATTTTGGGGTTCCAGTAGGCCTGAGATAGATTTCTTATGGAATTGGGGGTTTTATGCCATGAATGATGACTATTGAAAGTTACAAGGTTTTGGAGTCTATTATACTAGGAGTTGCTTTGTTAAATTAGCTATTTTCATGCTCAAAAATAAGGTATTAGTCAAAAATAGGGGTGTTGGTCCAAAATTGATGCAGAGTCCAACAATGGAAGGCTTAGTCTAAGGACAATGCTCTCAAATCACCAAGTATGAAAATATGACTCCAAAGTGTTTAAAACACCCTTTACTAACTACAACACAACTATATCAATCTCAAGAATAAGAATCCAATCCCTAAACACACTTTTCCAACTTTCATGCAAGTTCCACCAACCTATTCACAAATAGGGCTACAAGGGCTAAAGGTGAGAAATTGTTGCATTTGACATAACCACACATCCAATACCTATTATAAGGGTGGAAATAAGAAGTGTTTGACAACCCCAACAATATCCCAAAAGATCAAATTCCAATATATTCTAGCACTCCACTAATCTGCCTAAGTACACATAACTAAATGGGCCCCTTTAGGGTTGGTTTTCAAAGGAAGACTAATGAAATGGGTGCATAGACAAGAGCTAGGTCTTTATAAATCCAAGTTTTAATGAAGACACTGCCAATCCACCTTTTATTTGGTTACTTTCCTTCATATACAATATGCAACTCCTCCATTAGCAATATGCAACTTTTAAGCAAAAATTGCTTAGCAACTTTTGAAAGTTGCACAGCAACTTTTTATTGCATTTGCAATTTTTATTGAAATTGACTACCTAGGACCTCTAAACTATTATAGGACCCTTATTAACCTCATCTAAGGTGTTTCCACCTATTACCTAATTACTTAATGCCCTATAGGCCTTGGTGACTCATGGTTTATAGAATTACCAAATGAGCCTCAAGCCTTTACAAATCAGCTTATAACATCATGAAATTATTCCTAACATCCTAAAACCTTATTGTCTTGCTCATGAATCTTTTAGGAAGGTGGTTTAGTGTAGGATCCTTATGGAATGCCCCATGATGACCTTGAGTGCCCTGCACCAAAAATGACAATATGAAAGATTTTGATAGGTTTTAGTATTTTGAAAAGTGTGTCCAAAAATGTAATTATCCTGTCAAGTGCTTCGGATAAAGTTTAAGTTATTTCTAGACTTTTGTGCTGCTGGAGGGCTACTAATTTGTCAATTAGGTCTCTTAAGCCACCTTGGAAGAATTAGGCATTGGGAGTTGGGTCTAGCCAAGTGGATGGTTAAATCTAATTAAATACACATTATATAACTCATAAAAGTCTTATTTAACCCTTGGTTAAGGCCTTTACATATTCGGATTTATTTTGAGTCATATGGAGTTTGTAGGTGTTTTTGGCAACTTGGATAACTTGCTTGCCTAAAAAAGTTTGGAAGTGGAGTTAGTCTTGTGGATCCAAATGATGCAAAGTAAAGCACAAGAAAGCAACGTTCAATCAACCCTCAATTCCAACCTCCAAACTCCACAAGGTTATTCAAGGCTTGACTCACTTCCAAAAGGAACTACTTTGATACTTACAACTATTCAATAGGTTTACAAACCCAATTCTTCACACAAGACTGAGTTCGACCTTCTTCCTACTTGAACCAACAAGACCTACTACACCCAACCTTGGCACAAAGTGGCTTTTGGAAATTCCAATCTTCCTAACACCAATAGTGACTTAAAACCACTCCAACATGACCCAAAAAAGTCAAATCAGTGATCAGATCCACTATTATCAACCCACAAACTAGAATACAACACTTGACCAATTACACACAAGGTAACAAAAAGTGGGATTTGATGCTCCAAGACTTCCCAACACCAAAGGTAGTTTAGGAAAACTTCAATATAACCCAAAATAAGGTAAAAACATTTGTTGGGACCCCTATTAATAACTAACAAAGCAAATTGATGCAACAGACCTAATAGGCAATTAGGCCTCTTATGATTGTTTTTCACCAATAACACAAATTTATTATAAAGGACTTGGCAAACCAAAAATAGTTTTGAACACCCTTTTCAAAGCACTAAATGATTCCAAAGTTTGAAAACTTCACTCTACTCTAGCATATCTTAACCTCTACCATGCACTCAGGCCTAATTAGAAAGTTTAGGTGTGGTTCACAAAGAAATGATCAAGAAATGGGTTCATATATTCCATTTTCCAACTCCAGTGTGTTCTCCCAACCTAGATGAAGGTGCTTTGTTGATTCACCTAGTCCTCAACTCCTTTTCTTCCTATTACTCAATCAATTCACACAAACAAGATCTAATACATGGGTCTTATTAGACCTAGGGCTTGCTTCCATAAATCCTTGTTGCAACCTCCTATCTCTGGACCTTTAAAATATGATAGTGCATTGCCCTGGCTTGCTCCATAAAAATTTGGAGGAATTTCCAATGGTGGGAGTTCAAGCTAGGGCCATTTCTTTGGCCAAACCCTTGTTTTGAGGGTTTCATAGGGTAGTGAGAGAAAAAAATGGATAACTTTTGAAAGAAAATTGATCCTCCCTTCAAACCAATGCCAAAATTCTCTAAAATGGAAAATTCAACTTATCAATGCAAAACAACCACCATGTAACCAGTAAAAGTCCATACTATATGGTAAAATAGGGCAAAAAATGCCAGAACAGCAAGTTCTTTTTTTATTTTGAAAGCAAATACATATGAACCTTATTCTTTGCCTCTAATTCGAGTGCTCAAGGCCTATAAAGGTTATATCCAACTGTTTCAACCAACCCATAGGCAATTTTGCAGTTATTATAGATCCAATGGGTGTATCTCCTTCACTAATAAATATAATTGCTTCCAAAGACTTGAGTTTAAATGGAGATTGCCAGTTCCCAAACATATCCCAGTCAAGTAGATGACCCAGATGTTGCTTGAGTAAAGGGGATACTAGTTTATTAAGGTATCTTTATGATCCCACTTGCTTTCGGTTACTATTTTTTGAGTGGCTAGCCAGCTACTTCAATGTGATTTTCTTAATATATAATGTCCTCATACAAGTACATGTCATTTTTTGTAAACATTTTCTATTGTAAAGGGTTAGTTAGCAATATTTGTAATGTCCCTTAGTGGGAGTAAAGAATATAACTATTAAAATCTCAAAGCTTCTGTGCTATTGTAATGGAGATTATGTACAATCATTTTGCTAATTCTGATTTGGTCAATAATATTGTAAGTGTATACATATGTAAGAATAATCTAGTTCATTTTAGGATTGAAATTAGTTTAAATGTCAAAAAAGTGCAAAAATTGCAAAAGTTGCATTAGCAAATTTTTGCAACAAATTGACAACTTTTTCAAAAATCACTCCCAATGGCTAAAACTACCATGGGATGGTTCTACCTACCTAGTAAAGGCCTATTAAGGCTCTACACATCCGATGGATGAGATATACATTTTACTTGCCTTTTGAATTAATAAAATCTGATGTTTCTGAGTTATTCTAACTAGTTTTTCCATAGAGTATGGCCTAAAAGGACTAGAGGATGAAATTTTTTGCATTGGTTAGATAGTACTATATATTTTTGGAGTTTTGGAGTTGGTTTCAGGGTTCCATCAATCTAGGAGTTCAAGTTATAGAATTTTTTTTGTCACTACCTGAGAAACCCTCAAAACAAGGGTTTGGCCAAAGAAATGACCCTATTTTGAAACTCCACCATTGGAAATTCTTCCAATTTTGCATGGAGTGAGCTAGGGTAGTGTACTATCATATTTCAAAGGCTTGGAGATAGGAGGTTGTAGCAAAGGTTTATGAAGGCAAGCCCTAGGTATAATATTGCCCATGTATTAGACCCTGTTTGTGCAATTTGATGGAGAAATATGAAGAATAGGAGTTATGGACTTGGTGAAATAGTGAAACACCTTCATTTGGGTTAGGAGAACACTTTGGAGTTGGAAGACTAATCCCATGAACCCATTTCTTGATCACTGCCTTGTAGACAATGCCTAAACTTGCTAATTAGGTCTGAGTGCATGGTTGGGATTAAGACATGCTGGAATGGAGTAGGGTCTTGTAACTTTGGAGTCCTTTAATACTTCAAAAAGGGTATCTAAAACCATCTTTGGTTTTCCAAGTTCTTTGAAATAGTTTTGTGTTATTGGTGGAAAACAGTGATAAGAGACCTAATAGCCTACTAGGTCTATTATAGAAATTTGCATTGTAGGTTGTTAACAAGGGTTCCAATCAGTGTTTTACCTTATTTTGGTTGTATTGAAGTTTCCCCAAACCACTTTTAGTGTTGGGAGGTCTTGGAACATCAAAACCCACTTTGTTACCTTGTGGGAAGAAGTTCATTGTTGATCCAATAAGGGGAAGTCGGATTCGTGTCTCCCTTGGGTGAGTGGCATTTGTAACCTGTTGGAAAGTTGTATTATTTATGCTATATTCATTTGGAAGTGAGTCATAACCCTTTTTTAGTCCTTCTGGAGTTAGGATAATTTGGGTAGTAGGTTGATTTGTTTGGTGCTTCCTTGTGTATACTCTGCATCATCCCCCATCTTGAGTCCTTTCTATGACATGCAACGAAAATCTTACATAGTCCAATTCTAACTTTTTTAAATATTTAAATTGTTGATTAACAATCTTCTCTCATAGCAATTTCAGAGTTGACTCAATGCATGTTTGTGCAATAATTTGTTATATTTTGGTAATACAATATATTAATTTGATAATATTTAAGATTAACCTGAATAATTAAATTTTAAAAAAATTTACATAGAAAGAATCATTTATGACCATTGCATTGTACTAAAATGAATCTAATCTACACATTAATCTAGGACACCTGCATGGTTGATTATTGTTTGTATGAAATAAAAGCTGGTGTAGTTGAAGAATTTGACCTTGGATAACAGAAGATAACACAACTCTTGCGATCTAGTGATCCCTCCCAAGGTATTTTCCATACCACTAATCCTCACAAAAAACTCATTACATAAAATATGTGGGTGAAATAGAGGGTAGGAGCATAGTTATAATATCACTTTGTGCATTAGGTTAATACTATAAAGGGTAGGATTGGTGCAATGTTGATTTGTAGGTAATACCATTATAAATCTTACATTGTTACTGTGATTATTGGGCCCTACATTATATTATCATCTGTTTTATCTAATGCTCAGTGTATTTTGAATTTGATTGCTTCGATTTGGAATAAACTAACAGTAGATATTATTTTTGTTAAGGGAAGTGTTAGGTATATTACAATAATGGATTTCTTTCTAGGGCATTTGATCCTTTTGTGACTACCCCGGAAACAAGTCAAGCTATCAAGCAAGGCCTCTTAAACTTTGTGAGATCGATCTTGACTGATAAATTTTATTGCTAATCAATATTGTATCAAAAATTCAAACTAATTAGGTATTGAATTAAACTTGATAAACAAATGATAGAGAAGGAAAACTTTAAACATGAACAAGATCATAAATCATATGATGATCACATATTGGAAATGATTAATTTATGCTTAAACAGTGATAAAGTTTATTGTTAATCAATATTCTATCAAAGTTTTGAACTAATTAGGTATTGAATTTAGTGTCATACATGAATATATATAATTTAATGTCATACGTACACATATTTAATTTAATGTCATACACGAACATATCTAATTTAATGTCATACATGAACAAACATATAATATAAAATGATAACCAATAATGTCATGTATATTAAAAAACACATAATATATTATTATAACCAATAATATAATACATGAATAAACATATCATATATTAACCAATAATGTCATAAGTCAAATAATGTCATGCATCAAATAAATGTCATACATCAAATATAAAATGTCATATATACATCAAATGTATATCAAATATGTCCATTGATGCCTATATATATGCATGTCTATCAACTATATCTTTTCCTTCCCACGAGGGAAAGGAAAAAAATCTCTTGACATCTTCTGTCATCGTGTGGAGGGAGACAGTGGAGATGATGGGGTCCTCCTGACATGCTCGCTCATCCTCTTGTTGAGGTTATTCTCTAACTCGAGCTGATACAAACAAAGTAGATATGAATCAATAATTATTATATGTTGAAATCAAATATATGTACACACAAAATTAATTATTTTCTTATCGCCATCAAATAATCACTCTGCAAGTCCATATCGAAGGCTCATGGATGATCAGGCATAACAAGACCCTACAAAAATTCAATCAATCTAATCACTTATAAATAAAATTAGAAATTTTGATACTAACTATTATAAATAACAACTAAAACCAAGAAAATTCTTTCATATCTAAGTCAATGGTTGTGAGCTAGCCATAGCTGTGGCCACTCCACGATCGATGGACTGTCGAAGATGAGGAGGAGTGTCTGATGTCATGAGCTGCATGTCAGACAATACACATTACATGTAACATGAAACATGAAACAAATATAATCAAATGAATTAAATTAACATGAAACAAATGTACCTCTATGTAGCTCATATGATGTCTATGCTCCGAGTTCATAGTAAATGTTGACAGTCTTGTAGAGAATTGATGCACATGCATAATTTTTTTTGTCAATCCTTAATATGATTACTTAATAAATATATGTATTAATTTAAATGATTAAATCAATACATACCTCTAGACTTGTGGACGGGACAAAAAATGGGGCTAGGGGATCGCTGCTAGACCTGCCAACTCTCTGACCTTGAATTTTGAACAATGTCAATAGATGCTAATTAATTAATCATTCACTATACATATGAAATGTGATCAAATTAGTAAATTATAATTGTAATTTACCTATGTGTCAATGCCAAATGTGTCATTTAGGAACTAATCAGTGATGAGCCCATCATTTGCACCATCTCAACCAAGAGTGCCAAATGTGCATAAGGATCTACATGATGTGTACATGTGACCACGATGCGCAGAAGGCTCCCCCTCAACTAATGGGCTCATGCAATGGATGAGGGTATGCGTCAAAGAATTAATGGTCCCTAGAGTGTTGGCCTCTACATGTTCCTTCACAACTGAAGGAATAGTCACATGCTTGCCCTATGGCTTGACCACAGGTGCCCTAACTACATTAGGGTCATGACATGCTCCCAGCCTCTCAAATGATGACCCCCCACCTCTACCCTGGGAGTCTAATATATCAAAATAATTGGGGATCTCCCCAAGGACAAACTCACAATACAATTTCTTTAAAAAATACATGGGGACCTCACGATTGTTGTAAGGAGAGGCATCAAAAACCATCCACCATCTATCCCAAAAATTATTTCTAATAGCATCGTGTATGCACCAATGGATGGGAAACCGTTTACCTCTCTAACAGTATTTTTCTCACTAGGTTTTCTAAATAATGCACATATTGTACCTTTTGGTATTTCTTTTTTTTTTAACATCTTGATATGACAATTTATTTGCATAAAATATTTTTTGTTCATCCCTCTTAACCTGCCAAACATCTAACTGACCACTAACTAAGACTATCTGGGTCTTAATGGATTTGAGGGATGATGCCAATTGAGCCCTCATTGGATTAGTTTGTCCATATTCTTTCAACCGACCAATGAGTCCTTCTTATTCAATTTTGCCTCTTTCTATTTCATTTATTATATTTTCTTGTGTGTCAAGCAGAGGTCTTGCAATTGGTTCAAGTTGCAAAATTTGTTGTTCTTCTTGGGGAGGGTTTTGGTTTTGATTTTCTTGAGGGTTTTGAGCTTCTTGGGGATTTTCCAGTTGATTATCGACATTTCTTGATAAAAAAGTCAATTGAAATCTAAATAAATAAACAAATCTAAAGAAAAATTGTAAAAACCGTACAAAACAATATAAAAAACCTACAAAATAATATAAAAAACATATCAAACAATGCAAAATGAAATTTAGATCACATACGGCATGGGCAGGCTCGTGATCTTGAATTTCACCAATGAGGAGGCATATTGGCAAGGTAGGTGGTGAAAAGCTTTGTTTTCTCCAATTTGCGTACACGTTGTTGTTGGAGGAAGGTTAAAAATAGAGATAAAATAAATGGGTTGTGGATATGAAGCCCATTTATAAAAAAATTCTTTTTTTAAAGCACGTACATGCTATAGTGCGTATGCACTATAGCACATACACACTATTCAAAAATGGAAAAAAAAAAAAAAAAAACTTGTCACCTTTTTGGCACCACAACTCGATGCATATACCCTACTGAGGTTTCCCAATAGAGAAAATGGTGGAATTTTTTATCTCTAGTTGTGCTAGAACTGTGGCTAAAGAATGGTCAACTAAGGATTATTAGTGAGGCATAATGGACAATGAAATTCTGCCATGTTGTTTAGGTCACAACTTTTTGATGGATTGCTTTTGGTTTGTGTGAATTTCATAGAAACTTATTTGTGGTTTGGCCCTCCTCTGTGGATTGAATAACTGGTAGGAAAAAATTGGCATGAATTATACATGGATCTGGAAAGAGGTGTTTGGATTTTTAGTTTTGGCATGTTGTGGATCAAACTGGTGACCTCGACCAATGAAATTTGTGTTGGTTTTACATGGATTGGGCTGAATTTTGGGGGGAGAGATGAATAAGATTTGTTGGAATGCACAAAGTGCAGCAAGAATATTTTGAACCTGTATTTGATGTTTCTTAATGATCATTCTTCTATTTTATATTAAATCAAATATTACATCATCTTTATACAAATACAAATCTATACTGACACTTTTCTTTCACTTCAAACTACAGAATAATGAGTAAAGGCTGAAAGATATGTACTATTATAATCATTAAGAATAAACTAAATAATTATCATAAAACATTCCAAGAAAAACTAAGAAAACTATGGCCAATCCCTATTACTAAATAATGAAAAATGAAGGGGCAAGAAATAGATGGCAGAACAAAGAAAACCTTATACTAAACAATAGTTTCGGTAGCCTTTGTTCTTAGTGTAGCATACATTTCCAATGCATAGTCCTTCAATCATGTATGGTTGCTCGATTCTATTTAAAAGTGGTTTGAAAGACATTGCAAGTATGTAGTAATATCTCCCAGCCAAACTACAATAACTACAAATTGGTGAAGCAATAACTTTGATCAGGATATGGGTCGTCGATTTGCAAGAAGTCCACAAGAATGTTTTGGTAGCATGACAATCAGCACAGCCACCTTGTGTCACTGCCATGGAGAGTATTTAGAGAGACCCAGCTCAATGATACAACTATGTGCATTGATTAGAATAAGAAAATGGCAGAAAAACATACATAGTTATAGTTGTAGAATCCTAGCCTCCATTTTGAGGCAGCCAACAACATCCCAAAAAGTACATACACAGCATCCAAAAATAATGGTATGACCATGCAAGGTGTGTAGTGCCTACCGCTAGTTTACATGTTGTTATTATTGTCGAACTCTTTTAGGCCAATTTATGCTTGATGATTAGTAGCATTATCTTTCAGATTATCAAATATTGTTTCATACTCATTTGATTATATAATGAGACTACTTGGTACTAGATACTTCATGTATGCATGATTATACCTTGATGATGATTATTTATAGTGATTTTAGTTATTTGATGATATTAGTTATATGGATTATTTATACGTGTTTTCTATGGATACTTACCCCATACTGCATGTGTATGGTGTGCATGTATGTTTACTTTATGTATGATGTTTCTAATGTGGTTAAGGAAGGGAGTCGTAGCAACCTGCTAGTCGGGATCTACATGATGCACCACTTCCTACCATTTCATGTTTAGCTTAGTATATATGTGTTTGTACATGCATGGATTTTATATAGATTGCAAGTACCAGGTATCGACTAGCGTACCATATCACAATATCTCAATGGTAAGAGAGGAGAGATAAATTCTTGAGTCCAAATCCTAACCTTTAAACCATTTGTCCTAGAAGATTAGGACAAGTATCTATGATGTTTACCCTTCCACATTCATTGTATGACATAAATTCGTGATTATAACTCTTGAGTTTGATCTTGTATGTGGTACTTTATGATGGGTTTTCATATTTCGTCTTGTAAGTCTTTGGTAATTTTTTGTTAATTAAGTCAAATTAAAAGATTAATTAATGGTTTAATTCAATGGAAAATTATTAAGATAATTTTAATATTAAATTATATTAATTAATTGAGAAATTAATTAAATTAAATAATTAAATTTAAAGAGAAAATTATAGTCTAATTTGAGAGCGTAATAATAATATTTATTTAATTTAATAATAAAATATTTAGGAAATAATTTTTAAATAAATGCTAAATATTATTATTACTTAAGTTAATAAATATTATATTAAAAATGCTTTCAAACTTAATAAGAGAAAGTAAGAAATTATTAAAATAAAGTTTATTTTAATTAAATTGTATAAATTTTATGCATGAGATTAAAATATAATAAATTAATTGAAAAGAGAAAGCATGTAAATTTAATAAAGATATTTTATATTGCAAAAAGCGTGCATGAAAACATAAAAGAAAAGATAATAAAGAGTTAAAGGGTCATGATCAAGGAGTTCCCTTGGGTGATCGCACAATTAGTGCCCCGAATTTAGGGGAGAACTCCTTATCAACAATTGATTGTTCGTTCTCCAAGAACCAAAGTTTTTGAGGACCGAAAATTTTGGAGAAGGGAATTTTCAGAGAGAAGATTTTGAGAGAAGAGATTTCTCTCACAATCTTTGGGTGTTTGCAAGTTAGCATCAGAACTAGGTAGATCCTTGTGTTTTGATCACCCAATTAAATTATGTAATTTAATATTCTTGCCTTCATTGTGATTGTGAATTGTTTATCTGAATTTCATTGTGACAAATATTTCAATATTTCATTTTGAAATTATTGGTATGCATGTTGATTTCTTTTGTATATGGGAGGATTAAAATATTAGTAAAACCCTCGTTTTGTAGATTCAAAGTTGCAAATTAAACTGGGAAGAATTTTGAAAGAAATGGAAATTTTTAGAATAAAATTTGGCTAGGTTGTTGTAATTTCCTCTATCAGAGTATCTTATATATATATATATATATATATATATATATATATATATATATATATATATATATATATATATATATATATATATATATATATATATATATATATATATATATATATATATATATAATACAAAATTTGTTAAGGGGGGGTAGGACTATTATTAAAATTTATTTTTAAAAAGAAATTATTGGTGGGGAGGCAGTGCCATCAAACCCCCACCTCCCACCAATCTCCCCGCCATGGCAGCATAGGACTATCGATGGCCATTAAAGGTCACACGACAAGCCTACTATCATGAATAGTAGGTACATATGTTGTCATGGCAGCATGGCTACCATAGTAGCAAGTAAGCATGTGGACTTTATTTAATAAATTGTAGGGTTGTTTTATATATATATTTTTTAATTAATTATTATTTTATTAATAATGTTATTACTAAAGTTTTATTAATTATTAATTAAATTTATTAATGAATTTTTAAATATAGTTAATTTTAATTAGTTCTTAATAATTTTATTAATAGTTTTGTTAATTATTATTAATTATTAATTAATGATATATTAATATGGTTTCATTCATAAGTATTAGTTGTATTTAATTAAATGAAGTTTAATTAAATAATATTGCATTAAGTTTAAATTTATTCATTATGTTATTATTTAATGATTTTGATTAATAAAATAATCATTAATTATTAAAATAATAATTTAAAATAATTTATTTACTAAATTAATAAAATAATGAATTATTGAATATCTCATAAGATAAGGGTAATTGTGCATTTTATTCCACTAGTACATTTGACGCCATTTTTAGACCAAAATTTTCGACCATCTATTAAGATGGAGTCAAATTGGTAGGAATAGACAAAGAAAAATGTGTTTTTTTTTAAATCCATGCCCATGTTGGTCAAAATTTTGACCAACACGGGGCTTATACATCTAAAACAAAAGAAACATTTCCCACTTTATGTCTTTCGCATGGGTTCATTTCCATTTGCGCGAGTTCATTTGGGTTTTCTATGAATTTTCATAGATAGTAGGGTTGGTGTTGAAAATGAATCCGAACCCTACTACGGCGAAGGGATGTTAGCTCTCCTAGGTCATCAACCGATGAAACCCCATTATTGCTAGTGGGTAGTTATCAAATCCTTGATTTAAAATGGATACCAAAATCTCTGTTAAAATTGTCATCTGCTTGGATGGATCCTTGAAAACCAGTTAGAGGTAAAGGATCTTGATTTACTTTCTATGTCTAGTTTTGCCTATGGAGGATTAGATTTTAATGGTTTTAACTCTGGTAGTTGTGTGTTTGTGCAGAGCATTATGTTCACCATGTCTTGCTTATCTTTTGAGTAGGTGGTTTCTTCTAGCTGTGTTGATCTATTCTGCCGTGTGCTCACATTGTAGTTTGCATTCTATTTGCTGCCAAAAATTTGGCTTTCACAAATGTACAAAATGCTCCCTTTTTTCTGTTAGCTATTTATCTCAATGATTATCTAAAAAAGCTACTGTGCATAGTTTGTTTATTCTATTAACCAGTCAAAATGATCATTATATGTTGAAGAGAATATAGTAATAAACAAGGAGCATTTGCAGTTTATTCTGTCAATGTTTTTATCTATTCATTGGATCCACAAGTGAGCACTCTCGGCACATATATCGGAAGCCAGTCATTCCGCCTACTATATAATATAAGAATTGATAGAGGGCTTTCCATTTGTTGGCATCTTTTCCACTAGACTGAATGCATGTGTTATTTCTCATCGTAGTGTTTACGAAGAGCTCCTATTTACATTGAATTTCAATGTCCATAGCATGCAAATCATTTCTCATAGTCCTATTAAGTAAAATCTAGATTCTCTCCAATGAATGTCATGGGTTTTTCTTAAAATTACTCAGTTGTATAAGGCTGCATTTAGATTCACAGTATGTTGCAAGTTCCAAAGCTACTGAAGTTATTTTTTAACTCTGTATTGCTTTATTGCTTTTGCAGTACTATTTTTAGGGGAGATTTGATCTGGTAAAGTTCATGAAGATAGTGCAATGAGAAGGATTATATGTCAGCCTTCAAATTGGTCCTTATCTCTGTGCTGAATGGAATTTTGGGTATAATTTTCTATAACTAATCTATATTACATGCGAGGTTCTCCTCTTTCAAATACCCAACATGGTTTATTAAATGTGGATATTAATGCTCTTGATCAATTTGCAGGGTATTTCTAGTTTGGTTAAAGTTTGTCCTTGTCATCAGCTTCAGGACAGATAACGAGCCTTTCAAGGTGCTTCTCTATGAAATGATGACACTTTTAAGACTTATAAATGCCTTGTATCTTTATAGGATTTTAATACATAATATTTGATCCAGTTTCTCATATTGAATAAGTGATGAGTATTGCAGATGGCAATGCAAAGTTTTACATCAAAGGTTCTGGACTTAATGAAGAGTGAAGGGCTCTTTGAGTCTCAAGGTGGACCTATTATTATGTCCCACGTGTGTGTGTTTCTTACAACGTTACCATGAATCTATGTTAAGGCAATTTTTTCTATCTTAAGGCCATTGATCTTACAAAAGATTAATGAAACAAGAAGAGTTTTAAGTGTACATCTATATGGAATCAATGAATACCTTGACCTGCTAAGTCATCCTCTTCATAGGTAGAAAATGAATACAAACCTGATGAAGCGGTGTTTGGGCCTACTAGGGCATCATACATGAACTAGGCTTCACAAATGGTTGTGGGATTGGGTATGGGTGTACCCTGGGTTATGTGCAAATAGGATGATGCACCAGATCCTATGGTGAGTTCTATTTCATATGACCCTTTTTTTTTTTGAGGCTTGGGGACTCTAATGCCTCTATCAATTATGATGGTCAGTTTGGAATTATCTTGTGTCATTGCAATTACACTAAATCCATTTCATCAGTTCAATTTCCTAGCATTTAAGTTTTTGTATTTTAATGTAATGTACACTTATCCAAACAATTGAAGAAGTGGTAAATAATGTAATGTAAGCTTTTGGGTTTCTGAGGTGTCTACATGTTATTTTATGTTCCTATAATAATTCTTGTTGATAATCTGAGTATTCAATGCTTCAACCCTTTTGTTGAATATTGTTGACAGATTAATACTTGCAACAGTTTCTATTATGACAACTTCGTACCTAAAAAACCCTACAAACCATCAATGTGGACTAAGGCATGGAGTGGCTGGTACAGATCATTCCCTCTTCTCAATGCTGTTGAATTTTGAAAATTGCTTATATATTGCTATTTGCAGTAATTAGGCAATCGTTCTTCTTGATGGCTTGCAAATTCTAGCTTTTTAAGAAATGATAGTAAAGTGTTTTCTTTTTTAAGTTTTAACCAGTGGGTACACTGAATGCCATTAACATTATAATTATAAGTTCACTGTCTACTATTTTTGTAGGTTTACAGAATTTGGGGGTACTACTTCTCATAGACCTATTGAAGATCTGGCCTTTGCAGTTGCTCGCTTTATTCAGAAAGGAGGATCATTTGTGAACTATTATATGGTAGAGCTCACCTTGAAGAAAATGGGTTATCCTAGCACATGCCATTCTTATATGGCCTCATTTTTTATATTAATTCAGTTTCTCTTCTTTGCAGTATCATGGTGGAACAAATTTTGGTCGTACTGCAAGAGGGCCTTTCATTACAACTAGTTATGACTATGATGCACCTATTGATGAATATGGTATGTTTTGTCAGGCATGAGATAAGACTTTTGTTGATATTCTTCTTTGTTAACAGTGTCAAACTGGAACAGATAATTTTTTCTGAATTATATAAAATTCTTAAAGAGCAATACATTTGTTTATCTTTATAAAAGATGAGGTTTATATCCCACTTTAAGTTCCTTGCTACCTTAGGGTCAAATTAAATCAGTTGGATCTTTAGTATTTTTAAACATGTAAATTGTTTTGAGCTTGGTATTTTTATTCTATCTCAAAAATACTATAAAGTCTTTAGGAATTAGAACATGAACTATTGTTCTTTTCCTTTCTTTGCATGGCTTCTTAGGAAACCAAAGTGGGGAAATCTTAAGGAATTACACAAGGCTATAAAGCTTTGTGAGGTTGCTTTAGTTAGTGGTGATCCTCAAGTTAACTCTCTTGGCACTTATCAGCAAGTAAGTTGAGCGTGTTGACTGGTTTGCTACTTTATAGACTATTTTTAGATTAAACTTTAAAGTCTCATTTGAAAAAGGGAAAAAAAATTAAGAAGTTGATAATGCTATTATAAATACAATGAGCTAACAACATTGTCTTTTCAATCTTATGTGTATTCTGCAGAGCGTGGAAGTTGTGTTGCTTTCCTTACAAATTTTGATGCAAACTCTGATGCAGCAATCTTTTCTAACAATCGGCACTATCACATCCCTACTTGGTCTGTTAGAATTCTCCTTGACTATAGAAACTCAGTGTTCAATACTGCCAAGGTGATAGTTAATTTCTTTAAAATGCCAACGTGCTTACAAATAAAGACTATCTATGCCCTTTATTTTTGAACTGCGATCTACATGTTCTTATTTGATCAAGTTCTAACAAGATGAGGGTTTCATTGTTAAGTATGAATATTTTGGAATGATCCTTGATACTCTTATTGTTGTTTAATCTTGATACTTATCTAAAAGGAGCAATGTGCAAGATTTCTCTGTACTTTTTTGTTTATTGATTCATGTCATGCTTCTTTGTTAAACTGGAACCTCTCTCAATAATATAATAAGTGGAGGGGTGCCAGTATCTTGTTTAAAAGAAATGTTCACACTTGCCTATGAAAATTTTGTTACTGTTTAATCTCAATGCTTATCTGAATGGAGCAATGTGGAAGAATTTTCTACATTTTTTCATCTTCACAGTGAAAATTTATTTATTAAAATATGCTCTCTTCTAGAGTGCATTATGTTTCTTCTATACATGGATAGAATGTATTTGAATTACTTCAGTTGCACATGAGTTGTAGAATTTATGGCACTAATAAATTCACATGCTCTATGATAGGTTGTTGTCCAAACAACTCAAATGAAAATGACACCTGTTAAGGGATTTGCTTGGGAATCATTCTAGGAATATGTTACCCCCAATGCAGATAGCTCTCTCACTGCAATAGGTTTGCTAGAGCAAATAAACACTACAAGAGATAATACCAACTAGTTGTGGTACACTATGAGGTGAGATATACCTTTTCCACATCTTTGTTTAATGTTGTAGTTTTCTAAATGGTTACTGAGGTGAATATTTTATCAAACATTCTTACTAATTAGAATGATTATTTTATGTTGGTTCTGATTTTCACATTGTTGAGATTTGTAACTGTATCTTAGAAAGGTTAGAAAATTAATTCCGTTCTAATCCATAGATCACAAGATAACTTTAGTTGATCGCTTGCATACTTATGCTTTTTGTGGAATAACTTAATTTAGTGTCTTGCATTCTTGTCTTTTCCATTTTTGAAAATATTTTTCTTGTTGTTCCTTTCTTCTCATTTACGCTTCACATTTGACTTGTTTTACGGTATCTATATTGATTGTATCTGAGCTCTGAATGCTCTTCTATTTTAACAATTTAAGTTTTTGACTACATTAAATATTAACATGTTCTCTTGATAACAGAGGAATATTTAAGGAAATCATAAACAATTATTTTCCTTTTTCTTCCAAGTAGATCTATTATTTAATGCTTCCTCTAGATTCTAAATGTTTAATGTTGAATTGTGGATAGGAAGACTACTTGATGAATAGTCATATGGTTAATTTGTAACTTTGTTTGTTGAACGCGAATCTAGTTTGTTAAACTCTTAGAATCTTGAATCAATTCAAGCCTAAGAGTTTTCTTTTGTTGGGCACAAATTAGCAGTTTCACATAGTAATACATTTGTTGTATCATGTATGGTATAGTGTTAAAGTTGGTGAGGATGAGCCCTTTATGAAGAATGATGGTCTTTCAGTTCTTTCTATAGATTTAGTACATGATGCATTGCATGTTTTAATCAATGGAGAATTTACAGGTATAAGATCATCCAACATCCCTAAATTTAGAGTGTGTTTTCTAATTTAGTGTTGTTGAGTCAGACAATCAGAGTGGACTAATAATTGCTAGTTTGGTCTGTGTTTTTGTTTTTGGTTTTTGGATGTTGAGAGATAGAAATTGAGAATTGGGAAGACTTTTCATGTTGTATTTATGCTTTTGATAGGCTCTCAATTTGGAAGCAAGGAAAACCCTAAAATGAGATATCCATCCAGTGTGAAGCTTAGGGTTGGATCCAACATAATTGCACTCTTGAGTATGACAGTTGGTTTACAGGTTTGTTTCAAACCGCATATGTGTAGTTGCTTCTATATTTTTGTCTTATTTGGCAGATGCAGAAGTGAAAATAGTAGGTGTGGTGATGCTAGTATCTTGTTTTATGTCTAATTTCATATATAAGAATTTAGTCACTAGTTGTTTATGTGAAATGAAATCAGATATAATATTATTGGTTGTCACTATAATAGTATGATGCTTTTCCACATTAGATACTAATTCTTGATTTATCTTTTTATGTTACAAAATATTGGAGCCCATTTTGAATCTTGAAATATAGGGATTCTTGGTCCACTTACCCTTAGTGGCTTTAAGGAGAGAACACGAGACTTGTCGATACAAAAGTGTTCTTACTAGGTATGAACCATGTTAATGCAAATTTTTTATTTTGTTTTCTTAAATAGGATACTATAATTTGGAGTAGAAAAGAATAGTTTATATACATTTAAATTTTTAATTATTGATTAAATTATTTAGATATGATACATTTTTTCGAGAGCACAAATTGATAAGTAATAAAACACGGTTGAAGTGATCAATTTTGGATCAAATATGTCATTTTGTGTCTTCCTGCTAAGCTGGTGATATTTGTACTTTGCTTAATATATCTCAATTTGAATTGAAATTGATTATTTTTCTTTCCAAACATCCCAACAGCACCATATTTTTTCTATATATGTCTTCACAAATTATAATAACATGATGACTCTACACATTTTACCTGTGACCAATGGACCTAGGTGTCTTTTAATTTTTTTCTCTTTAGATTCTAGAACAACTTAAGTTTCTTCCTTAATATTCAAGAATATGAGCATTAGTTTTTGACATAAAGGATTTTTTTTGGAGTTTAAATGTAAAAGGGTAAATGGTATTGAATGGATTACAAATGTGTGGTATAGATTTATGGGAGAAATGCTTGTTTGGAATCTTGTGATTTATTATTATTGATAATACAGTTCCAGCTCATTTTGTAATATTTTTCTATGTATGTGCATATCTAATTTTTTGTGCATGCAGGTTGGTTTGAAAGGTGAATCAATGGATCTCCATACAATAGATGGGCATTCCTCTGTTGAATGGATGAAAGAAGTAGTTGTCCCTCAGAGACAGCCACTAACATGGTACAAGGTATGCTCTTGGTGTTCAATGTTAAATCTATGATTGTGTCAGCAACCACGAGAACCATGAAAAGGTTTGCATAGTTACAATTTGTGTACTTTGTTTAACATTTTTTATTAAAATTTAAATTATTACTGTATAGGAAACATTTGATGCACTAGCTAGTGAAGATCCAATAGGATTGGATTTGAGCACAATGGGTAAAGGCCAAGCATGGGTAAATGGTCAGAATATTAGACAGTACTGGCCTTCTTATCATGTCAATGATGTCTGCTCAGATGGATGCAACTATCAAGGAACTTTTCGTCCAAAGAAATGTGCTAAAAATTGTGGCCAGCTATCTCAACGCTGGTGAGATTCCTTATATTTTTTGTGTTCAACTTTCTACTTGATGCCAATTTATGGATGATAGTGCAACTTTTGTGGTAAAATTTGTATTTAAGAGCTTTAAAAAAAAAAAAAAAGAGCTACTAAGAGGAATATGTGGTTGATAGACAATAATTTTTGTTTTTCAAGTATCATATTCCTCAATCCTGGCTGCAACCAACTAGAAACCTGTTGGCTTAGGGTATTTTGAATTTGATTGCTTGGATTTGGAATAAATTGGTAGCATATATTATTTTTGTTAAGGGAAGTGTTAGGTATATTATAGTAATGGATTTCTTTCTAGGGCATTTGATCCTTTTGTGACTACCTCTAAAACAAGTCAAGCTATCAAGCAGCACCTTTTAAACTTTGTGAGATCGATCTTGACTTTTGTGGCATTTGCATATTCTACATCCTATTAAATCATAAATCATTGTCAATTGTCTTATCATTTGTCTATTGTACAACTAGGTAAGATATTGAATCATATGATTGCATAATGCATGTACATTATATTAAATAATCAAATATTCCATATAATTCTATGCAACATGATTTAGCTGGTACAAAAATCTTCCACTGAGCACCAAAATAGCCTAGAAATGAGAAATGTATGCTATCGTCATTTGTTTTATTATTCTATAGAACAATTCTTATGGTTTAATTTTTTCAGCATCAATTTGTAATTTTAGTCAAAAATCTCTATATATCTTTTCTTGCTAGACAAGGTTGCTTAGTTTTTATGTAAATGTCTTTGCTTTTGCAACTTGGACTTGAATTCACCACCAATGCTGAAATGTCCCAAATGAAGCCTTTGTTTATGGGAGATTCGGAAATAAGCCAACTCCTTAGCAATTTCAGGTAAGAGCAATTTTTCCAGTCAAATAATTAAAACATGAATTTTGCAAAGAGAGATGATTTCTACTACAACCCCATTTTATCCCATGAATCATATGATTATCATGGTTCATCTTAACAATTGTGGTTCATTTTATCCTAGTCACTAATTTGAGTTTTTTCTCCAATATTTCCCAAACAACTAGGGAAGCTAGAACCTAATTAATATACCCTTTTGGGATCTATAAATCCTCCCTAAGTTTCAATATCAACTCTTTTGGATCATACCCAAGATCCAATACTCCTAGTGACACCAAACAAGGCCTACTTCTCTCCCATTTCCAAAGCAACTCATAGCTCCACTTATCCTCTTGTCCCCAAAAATTGAAAGAGTATTTCTAGGGCTCATAAAACAAGATATTTTGAAATCTCCAAGGTTCTATTAGCCATCCAATTCATTTTCTGCCAAACCCTTGGTTCTAGGGTCACTAAACTAGGGCTTGTTCAATGAGACCTCTAACAACATCACCAAAAAAAAGGACTGCACCAATAGTTCATAAATGTCCTCCCCATACATATTCCTTCACCAAATATCATTATCCTTGAAGGAAAGCCCATTCATGTTGACTAGTGCTCACACAGGCTCTTTCACAATCAGCAAATAAACACTCAACACTACTTCTCCACCAAGATTCTCTATTCTCCTATAGAAAAAAAATTATATAAAAGTATTTAAAACATTGTGGAAATCTTCCACCAATCACATAGATCATAGAGGGTGTAAGAGTTGCCACATTGTAGAAAACTTCAAATCTAAACTCGACTGTGCTCTGATAATCACTATCTTACAAACACCAGCCTAATTATTTGAACCTAAAAAATATGAAATAAGGAAGAAAAAGCATGAAAAGAATAGGACACAACTTCCTTAAGATTCCTACATCATGATCAATCGAGAGCCAAACTCAACTATCATTTCAGAGGTATTGGTTATGACTGTACCGAAACAGTGGCTAGTTAATAGAGAAAAAACTTTTTTTTATTGCTTCCAAAGTCTATTACATGTCTTATTATTCCAAACACCAACTCTCCATTTCCTTTAAAACTTGACCACCTTCCACTAAATAGCCAAACAAGGCCAATACCCACTACTGTCTAACCGTAACAGTAACAGTCAGTTATAAACTAAAATTTGTTGTCTAAGTTGACACAAAGTGTCAACTTTGACAACTTACAATCATATATGCCTTTAATACATTTCACTAACCTTTTCAAAGGTTTTATAACTTCACTAACCCTTCTAAAGACACCTAAACCCCTTACAAGCCTTACTAGACCTAAATTGCCAACATGGCAAAGTACAACTTTTGGGCACTTTTAGTGCTTTTACAATATTTAATGGCTTTTAGAGACCATATTACATTGGTCCAATACCATATAGGTCTTTAAATCCCATAGCTAGGCTAGGTTCCACAAAATGACCCTTAATAACCCCTTAGGTGCATTTTAATCTTTCAATACCATTTACCTCTATTACATTGCCTTTATAGTTTTAGGTTTCATTACATCAAAACATCAAATACAAAGATGGATCATAGATATGATTACATTTAACTCTTAATCTTTCAAGATCTCTTTGATCTTCATGAGTCTACATGACTCTCCTCTCATGCTCTTGCCAGGGTGCCCTGCACCATGCATGGTGGTTGCTAGAGTCCATCGAGAACATATGCCAAGAATCTCTTCTTCGTCCAAAAAACCCCTAGACATGCCCAAGTGACCATGCATCCAAATGAGATCTCCTTCATCTTTACTAAAATCAATCTCTTATGGTATCCACTATGAGTGGAGCTGCAACATTTCCCTTCGGTGTGAGGACTTTTTTTGTGGTTAAAGTGTAGTTTTTTGCCATCTCTAAAACTGACTCTATCCACTGATGTATAGGAGGGAAGATCGTTGCTTGTGCAATGCCACTCATAATGATCATCTTGATCACCTTGGATTGGTTGACTCCATACATTCTATCCCTTATAAAATTTCATGTCAAATGGCCCAAGATTGGTGTCTCCAATTTTCTCCCATGTAGAGGTGAAGTTGGATTGATGTGTCATTTCTTGTCTATCAGCTTTCAACTGTGCCAACCTTCGTGCCTCAACACTTTTAGTATTTCTAACTCCCTTTCATATAGTTGCTTACTCATTTCTTTCTTTCTCTCTTAAGGTCTTTTTTTGAGATTTGGGCCTCATTAGGCCTATTTGCTTGAGCAAGGGGCCAAATCTAAGGCCTCGGGTCCACACGTTAGAAAATTTGGGGCCTAATGCATTTCTCTCTAGTCCAATTTACAAACTCTAGCTCACACATTTCATGGTAGGGCCTAATGCATTCAGATTTGGGCCCAATTAGAGGTCCACACGTTTGGATATTGGGGCCAATCATTGAACAATGGGCCACACATTTGGTTATCAGGCCCTTGCATTTGAAATTGGAACTATGTGTTCGATTAGAGGGCAGATTTATGTCATGCCTCATCTAAATTAAGGCTTTATTTAGGTCCATATGGTTGATAGAAGCAACTATAAGTTTAATGCAAACTCAGATTTAGGGCAAACTCAGATTTAGGGCCATGGGTCCCAATTAAAGCACTAATTCAACTAGGATCTGAATTGCTTGAAATTTAATTGAATTAGGGCCTGATTTATCCCTCCAAGGATGCATGTTAGTTTACTAATGGCCTTTCTTATCAACAAGCTTAGAGCCTAGATTTGGGATCACCTTGCCGATTAGGATCTGCCTTGTAGATTTGAGGCAACATGTTTGGATTGGATCTGGTTTAGGTCCTTGTTTACAAGTTTTGTACCCAGATTTGGGTCTTATTTCATGTGACTAAGGCCTATACATTTCATGTTTTGGGCATTCTTGTCTCTCTGGAAAACTGGTAGTGACCCTACAGTTCCATTGCAATATGTGTCTGTCAAGATGCAATGCTTGTCATCCACATAGTGAAAATTAGCTTGACAAAAAATCAACTAATTTCTTTGAATAATTCTGTTTACCTTTTGTACATGCTAACTTGAGGCCTCATAAAAGGATAACAAGTGACTATCGGACGTGCATTTTTATCAAAATTATACTGCAACATCTAATAATTTCAGCTATGAAATTCTAACAATTAAGTGATAACTCTTAGCTTTGTAAACTGTCCACCAAGTCTTCCATGTTTTAATGAAAATAAATAAGAGACAGGGGCAACTAGTCTCCCAAGTTTCAAAAAACTTTGAAAGGAACAACATTCTAGCAAGTTCATCAATGTTCCTTGTAAATGATATAATTGATATTCAACTCTTTTCTAGCAAATTTTTACTCGTTAATAATTAATAGTACACCTGTGAAGCTTTTAAAAATGTAAATTTTGAAATATTAGTGATACATCCTTGATACTTCAAATATAGGTGTCATTGTGGTTCACTCCACATTAAATACAAACAAAAAATGCAAAAATTATGTTGAGATGTTTTAAATTTTTCATTTAAAATTTTTCAACCTTTTTGCATATTGTAATTACATTTGAAGTTTGGATTATCACCATAGCCTACATATCCTTCGGTATTTTGTACAAGTATGCATGCAGTGCTCATTATACAAGAACCCTTCTCAAATTAGAATGGTGGCAAATCTGATGGTAGTCCTAGTCAAAGAAAAGATGATTATTGAGCCCCTTTGGAGAATTGAGCCCCCATATTTTTGTAATTGCTAATTTTCTTTTCTATATTTACACCATAAGTTTTTGATGTCTAGTTATCATAATGTTCTTATTTGTCTCAAAGTTTAGATATGGATTGATTACATTCTAGGGAACCCTGTGTAACTTCCCATTTAAATAGAAAGTTGATAAATGTTTACTATTTCTATTGGCCAGACTTGGAAATATATGGACAGTAAATCATGTTTTACTTGAGATCTTCATGATCCTCCATTTCTTTAAGTTTATTTGAATCTTACAAACAATAAGACAATATTGAGCAACCATGTTGAATTGCATGATTTTATTTATGTTAACACTTCCATATGTTGAAGTCAGATTAAGTCTCCTATTCATTTTATAATGTTATTTGCAAGTGGTGGAGGTTCTTACTCATCTTTGTATTTGAGTCGTGGCATGGGTGGTGGATACTTATGTGGCATTGGCTCATCCTATTATTAATCTGTAAGTATAATTGTCAAATTTTCTACTGTAAAGTTTTAGTCTCTGATAGGGAATTCTAATCTTTTGTTTGTGAGAGCTTACTGGGGTTTGAGTAGTAGACTACAGAGCTATCTTAGTATGATGTCTCCTTAACACATCTTTATGGCATACATACGTGATCATGAGGCTATCATAGGCTAGAATAGAATCAGGCTCTGAGAGGTATAACTTAATTTTTTAAAGGTAGCATTCTTTTTATATGAGAAGAGGCTATTGTAGCTTGAGGCGGCTAAATGAGAATTGAACTGCAAAAATATTATACAAGTTGCTAGTTGGTAGCTTGAGAATTTGAAGAGATTCTGGTGGCAGCATTTACTGTTTCATAAATTAAAAATATTAATATCTCAGGTGTGGGAAGGCATAGGATGCAAGATGAGTAGCACATTATTGTTTTCTTATATTTGGAACTTTGTTATTTTTGAAGGAATTTTCATAGAATGACTCTTGCAGATAGAGGTTATATGCATCATCTCCAAGTGCATATTACAAGTACATTTTAGTATTATGGATCTTATGCTGATCTACAAATGTTTGCATGCCTTTCTGGCACTGTTAATGATGGTATGTTGTTAGATCAGCAAGATATATCTCAATTTGAACTGTTATATGGAAAATTGGAAGATTTCCTTTGTGATTGTTGCAAAGTGCTTCATTATGCCCTTGATACTATCAAAGCTTGCCATTAGAAAGAATGTTGGATGGTTTGCTTATAATTTAGATAAAAACCAAGTTGGTATAAATGTTTCCATTATGAGATAATTATTGGTTTTTGGATTTGAGGGAAAGGCATGTTAGATCCTCTACTGTAATGCCCATGTTTCTATGGAACTTAAGTGGTTTAATCTAGACTGATTTTTGTTATGTTTAGAACAATGTGAATAATAAAGGAGGGAATTGAACCCTCCCTAAGGCTCACACTTGTTGAGGTCCACTTCAACAATGGCCCTTCCTGTGAAATTGCTATCTAAAACCTTTCTAATGAGATAATGTGTTATGAGCTCTTCATCAATGGGATGGAACGTGAATCTAGGAGGCTGTTGTGCATCACCCATATCATGACTGTAACTAAAGTTAAGAGCCTCTATTATTGAATTCTATTCCCTATCACCCATATAGCAAAGGAAATGAATATGGGTGATAGGGAAGAGAATTTAATAATAGAGGCTCTTAACTTTAGTTATAGTCATGATATGGGTGATGCACAACTACCTCCTGGATTCACGTTCCATCCCACTGATGAAGAGCTCACAACACATTATCTCATTAGAAAGGTTTTAGACAATGATTTCAGAGGAAGGGCCATTGCTAAAGTGGACCTCAACAAGTTTGAGCTTCAAAAAAAATTTGACCAAGCGTTGGTCAAAATTTTGACCAATGCTTGGAGTTTTCTACCAAGAATTGGTCAAAATTTTGACCAATGCTTTGGAGTTTTCTACTAAGCATTGGTTTAAATTTTGACCAATGCTTGGTAGAAATTGACCAACAATTCAGTATAATTTTTGACCAACCTGTTGGTCAAAATTTTGACAAGAAAATTTTTGACCAATGGATTGGTCGAATTTGGTTGGATTTGGTCAAAATTTGGTCAAAAATTTTGACCAATAAAAGTCAAAAAATGACCTCAAATGTACTAGTGTTCAAATACAAGAAATGGGTTAAGTAGTAAGGGTTAAAGTGTAAATATTATGTTCGTAAACTTACATTGAAAATGAAAACTTAAACCTTACTATTAACTCAACTATGTGTTTTCAAAATCAAACCAAACTATGAAACTACATTGTTATTTGTATGTTGTCTATGTTTTGGGTTTGGGTTGACTAGAGTGTTTACCAGTCTTAGGATGTTACCAGAGGCTTGGGAGTTCTATGTTTGTGATGTCATGATGATGATTTGATCTCAATCTTTTAAACTCAACCATGGCAATGTGTCTAGTATGCTCTATGATGAGTTTGGACTTATTGTTTGTTATTACTTTCAGTGTTCTTGTGTGAAACTAAGATGAATGGCATGATATATTTGACTTAAGCTTTGAGTCTTTGATCAATTATTTTTGGGATGTTTTCTAGTTGCTTGTAAAGAACTGAGGTGTTATTGTGGATTATCTTTTGATGCTTTCCAATCACTTATATAGGACTGAGGTGAAAAAATTGTGATTCTTTGATTTATACTTTTATGAGCCTAGGGTAGGTAATCTGTATGTTAAGTTGGGAAGTGGCTTGCAATGGAGGCTGGGGCCCAAAGTGATTTCCAGGGTTACCCATTGTAAGTAGTTAATAAGTGATAACACTACACTATGAGAGTAAAATGAACCTAATAAGAGTCGTATCTTTCCTCGCCCATACCTCAAGTGCTAGTACAGACTAGGATGGGAGTAGAGAGGATGCTTGGTTACAACCATGCATCGTTAGTATGCCTTGTTAGTACGAAAGGATACTAGTATCTCATAGAGTCACTAGGGGGGTGGAGGATTAAAAGACTAGCCAAGTAATCCTAGAGTTGATTCATGCAATGACACTTGCCCACTAGTAGTATAGATTTCCTACGTGTCTTTTTTTGCCTCTGGGTCTAGATGTCAATTTTATCTTGGAAACTTTGAGTTAGATTACTTTTAGGGTTTCCTTGAAATAGATATTTCTTTTGATTTTGGGGTTGATATTATGTTTGGGACTTGAGACTATCTCCTCAGTGCGATGGGAGTGGACCTTTTTGGGTTACCACGAGATCGGGTGGTAGTGCTTTTTACTCTTACCATTGAGATATGTCTATCGATGTCATGGATGGAGTTCCTTGTCTACATTTCATTTCATTCTATCTTTGTCTATTATGATGGATGGTTATATCTATATGATGGATGTTTTCACTTATTGTATTGTACTTTGTTTCATGGATCTGAAAGGTATGATGTAATCTATTTTATAAATGTATATTCTTTCAGCCCTTCATACCTTGTGACATGTACAGTGGATGATTGTGCATTCTGAATTTATTGCCAAGTGGCATTTAGAACAAATGTATATTATTTAAATGGACTTGGACTTGTAATTATTATTTAAATTTAAATGTGACTCAAGATCTTGGGTTCCTTAAGGAATGTAATCTATATGTTTGCTTACATATGATTGTATGTTATTGCTTTCACTACTTTATGATTATTGTACATATTATTCTTTTTTTTTTTTAAATGTTTGGAAAACTTAGTAAACTTTGGGTTAGTTCTTTTGGATCCCTTGGTGAGGCATTTCAAGGTGGAAATCATGTTCACGATGACATCCTCAATGTCCACATCTTTATCTGTGATGGTCTTATTATCTATTATGGTCTTAACATATGGATTCATTTTGATCTACTTTACGTGGAGGCTATGATTTTCAAACCATCTAGATATAATAGTCTATGATCTACTTGCTCAAGTATGTAATGTTATGCTTTCTCTTTGGTAGGTGGAGCTCGGCATATGGTTGAATGGATGAGATCTCTACAATGGTCGTCCACCCTTAACTATAATTTCTGACCATCAATTTTATAAATCAGGCCATTCACTTCATATTGGGAATTCCTACAACCTAAATATAATAATTTGTATTGATTATCATGGAAAAGTTAAGAACATAATTTCAAATCATTTAACGAACACTATTATACTTGAAACAATAGAAAGAACTATATACACATTAAAATCATCTAGTGTAATTGTATGCTTGAGAGTGATTTCTTCAATGTCCATTCATAGTCATTAACCTATCCTAGAAAAATACAACCCTTGTGATCTAGTGATTTGTCCAATACAAATTTCAATATAAATAGTCCTTATACATCAGTAAACACACAAAAAAAACACTACATAGTTTTCAATAATGTACTATTTACCAAATCTATCTCATGAGTTATAAGATAATTCTACATGTTAAGTCATTTCTATATAGCATGAAATCATTTGTATGGAATGCATTTCAATCCATAACAAAATGTAAAATCATTCAAAAATAATTTACATATATCATATTAAAACTCAAATTGATAGCATTGTAAAGTAAAAAATTTGTAGTTACATCACCATTCAATCTTTCATGATAGTTCCTAGACTTAAATGCCTAATCCATTTTATTTCGTTTTCACTTATCTATATTAAAATTGTAATTCCCAACTATAATATTCAATTATAAGTTAATTTTACTTTCTTTCTATGGATTTATATGGTGTGTGCATGCTTCTACCTTAAACTATGTATATTTTTTCATTGACATTTTGGATTACATGCAATGATCCATGATTAGAGAAAGAGGAATTCATGCACTTGGCCAAGATTTCATTAAAGATATTTTTTTCCCCTCTCACATTATATTATAGAAGAGAAAATGAGTTCTTTATACATCACTTTTTTTGCATTCATTTTATCCTTCTCATTAAATCTATTATATTGGTACATAATTTGAGAAAATTTTACATACAAGTTGAGTAAAACCAACCTTTTTCATTTTCTCACTTGATTTGACCCATGTGATTTATATAAAATATTGAAATGGGTTTTAATGTATACTTTTGTTGGAATTTAAGAATGTAATTCATTTGAGTGTCCTTATTTTTCTTTTTTTATATTGTTTAATATTTATGCTTCTATGTTTATATTCCAATGAAAAAAGGATCCCTTGGCCAAACTCAATAATGATCATGAACAAAAATTATGAAATTGTGCTTTAAAACATGAGCATGATGATCTATATAATAAGGTTGGATGAATTATTTTATCACAGTAGCTATCTTGTAGTCATAAACAAGAGGTATGCTTTACAAAGTGTGGCTCTTGATGGTAGATCTCATGGTATTTCTTTTTTTTAATTGTTAGGGGCTTGGATGGTTATTCTTATGCTTCTATTGTTAGAGTTTATGTTGTTAGTCCCCGTGGGATTGTCACTAATACAACCTTGCCTTTTTAGAATTTTGTTGACCTTATCAGATCTATAGATTTGATTTCACCTTGCCATATTTTTTTAGTTATTGCTACTACTATTGGCCCTTCCTTGGGTTCTTGTGGTCCATCCTAGGGTAATGTTACTTCTATGTCAAAATCAATATCATATGATAATATTATGTTGCTAGTGTAGAAGAGGGTTGGATTATAGTTAAAAGAAAAAAATCTAAATCTTCTTAATCCTCATTTGATATGACCATTCATTCCCATAAGGATAAGTCAAAAGGAAAACCCTAGTGGTGTTAGGTTTCTATGGGGTGCATTTTGGTTTCTATTGGATTTTCCCATCTTATGCAAAGTTGTGTCTTTGCAAGGGAGTCCATTTCATTTCCCCCCTGTTCTTGGTTTTGTCCTATCTTATTCTACTTTATTTTATCTAGTGAGTCAACTTGTCTTGAATATTCTTATTTTTGGTGTTCAAGTCCTTCTTTGACCTATTTTATATAGCATAATTTTGAGGCCTCTTCAAAATCTTAGTTCACTTAATCAAAAGCATAAATAAAAAATGAAGGGATTGTCCATAAAGTCTCCGAAAAAGAAATTAACACATGCATGTACTTTATAACATGATTTTTTAATAATCTTGACTTTTTAAATAAAGAACACTTATACTTAGTGACAGTCGTTTCATCAAACCTCTCTTTTAGAATATATATGTAAATTAATTTCTTACTACAAATTTATAAAAAATAGTAAGGAATCTTTTCATAAGATGTTACTTGGTCAACTAGTATTATTTTATGAAATCTACATACAAAAGATTATAGTATACCCAAAAGAATGGTCTTCAAAAATAATACAAATTGAAAGTAATGATAGAGGTAGCATTTACCTTATGATCACAATTATTGAGTTGATTATATGTAACATGTAGGTAATGAATAATGTACAACGTCCAGTTTTTTTGGAATGGATGAAACAAGATGTGCATGTATGGGTAAGGATTTTAATTAAATTTTATATTTTCATTACAATACTTGAAGTTTATATAAGGAATTGAATATGAGGGTTGCATTTAAAAAGTTAAAATTGAGAGTTCTAAATCATTTCAACAAGTTATTGGTTGCAACACAAAACAATAGAATTCTACATGGAGTTCCTAAAAGTGTGATCTTAATCAATTTGGTAATTATAACATAATCTATTCAACATCTGTTGTATGTAAGGATAGTGTACGATGGGATACATTTAAATAATTCTAAGATATTTTCCCATGACAATAGGAACATTTGATTTTTTCATTCTTCTTTTATATAGTTCATGGTTTTAGCTATTACTTAATAATTTATCATTTTTGGTTTCTTAATATTGTAGTCATGAATAATAGATTGTAAGGTTATTTTGTAGTCATTTTATACTTCTAATATGTTATTATAAGAATAAGTACTTATATTAGTGAGCACTCTTTTAATATTAATGCAATATGAATCTTCTTAGTTGTGGAGTTAACTTCCTAATATTTTATTCACATCAATTAATATTAATGCAATATGAATCTTCTTAGTTGTGGAGTTAACTTCCTAATATTTTATTCACATCAATCTAATATTTAAGTCCATAGGCTTATATGTGGGAGCATTGAGCTTTGGAAATGAAATTTTAATAGTTGTCAGTCCTCTAAATAGTTTTGATTTTTCAATTCAATTGTTTTTCTATTCTTTCCTTAAAATTAACAAATAAATCTACAATAAGAAATAAAAACTTGTCATTTTCCCACTTTTTCTTAAGTTAAAATTAACAAATAAATCTATAGTAAGAAATAGAAACTTGCAATTTTCCCACTTTTTCTTAAGCTTATCCAAAATCAATGTCACAACCATAATAAAAAGTTATACTTCAATTTGTTATTGATTATGATGGAAGGCAATATTGAATGTCTTCTTTCTGGTTTAGCAAGATGTCAAGGAAGACTTAAAGCTTGGATTCCTACAACTGCTGATTTTTAAAGATTAGGTATATTGTAGTTTAAATTCATAGGTTCAATCAATGATTCCTTTGGTTTGGATCTATACTAATTTGTATGATAATTTTTTAAAATATTTGTATGAATCTATACTAATTTGTATGATCTTATTTTGTATGAATCTATAATAATAAATCTATCTTATTTATTTGAAAAGAAATCATAGGAAGATTTACCCCTGTTTTCATTATAAAATGAGTGGATGGGAACTAACTTTGTGAACTTCAATTTAAATGTCAAATTACTTTCATTAGGTGACATTAAATGCAACTTTAATGAAAATAATTGATAGACAATGATTTTTACTTGAAATTAGTATTTGTGTAGACTTTAATAGTATTTTACTTCATTTTTAAGATTTCGTATTCGATTGGTGCATAGAGATTATTTTTTACCTTGATTAGTCAAGATTGTGAAAAGCATCAATTATATTAAGTCGTGTAAACTAGTCTTAAGAATTTTAAATTGTTCTACTTTATTATAATATTTAATATTTATAATTAGATTTAATGATTTTGATTTAATTAGATAACACTTTTTCTTTTTATTTGCTTTTCTTTTAGTTCAAAATTAGGAAAGGATTCTACAGTGAAAAATAACAAGTTATCTTGTTTTCTCCATGATTTCCCTTATTCACATCCCTTTCTTATTAGCTTGTATAAAATCTCATTAAAAAAAAAATCAATTAGTCTAATTATTTTAAATAAAAACATATTAAATATTTGTTCTTGTGATAAAATTTATATGGGTTTATTCATCTAAAATTATTTACGTGATCTCTATAATTTATATTTATCTAAAATTATTCATTCATAATTAGTGATTTTCATCTATGAACAAAGGTAGAAAAAAATTAATGTGTTTTAAAATTAAAAGATTTTTCCAAATTGCATAGGAATTGAAATTAAATAATATAAAAAGATTTAGTGAATATAATTGTAGAAAATGGAGGGAAAAAGTTTTATTAAATTAATAGTGGGGTAAAAGCACAAACATGTGTCACCTTTTATGAAGAAACATGATATCAAAATTTAATAGTTCAACATTAATGACAAAAAAAAATGGTATTTGTGTTTAGAATTTGAAAATGATGTAAACTAATGAAATGTGTAGAATTGGATGAAATTTATACCTATCATTTTTTTAAACTTTTTTGAGTAAGAATTTATTCATTTCTTTTATTTTGAAGTCCCTTTTTTAACTATAAAAAATATAGGGTGTAGTTCTCGTCAAAAAAAAAAAATGCAAATCATCTTTTTTTGTTTTGATTTGAAAATATCTTATAGATGACATGTATATCTAGTGCACAAAAAAAGAAATAATTATTTTTTATCTATATTTTCTTTGTTATAAGTACTCAAGCTCAACCTTCTCAGAAGCCAACAGTTTTTTCCTCCTGTCAAAACTTTCCAATGAAATCTACACCTTCTTGAGAAAAAATTACATATTCATGAAGAGGAATCTCTTCTCTAGAGATAAATATAATTTTTTTGTTTTTTTGGTATGAATTACTATTTTTTCCCCTTTTTTAAGTGAGCGTCTTCTGAAATGTTGAAATATCAACTTATAATATTTTGAAATTCTAACATATTATAACTAATCAAAACACTCAAAAATTTATATAATGATGATATTGAATCTAAGATCTATAAAAGGGTATTTTTAGTTTTTGAATAAAATTGAGTTTTGATAGAGAAATGAAATTTGACCAAAACAGGTTTTGATATCACAAACGATGACACAGATCTATGCTTTTACCCAGTGTCATTTATTCATCTAAAATTACTCAATTAAAAATAGTGTTTTTATAGTTTTCATTCATTCTAAATCACTCAATCTAAATTAAATCAACAAGTTTAAAAATAGAGTGATTTTCTTAAATGAATCTAAAAAAAATTTAAATGTTGTCCATTTTAAAATGATATACTTTATTTTTATATTTAATATTTACAAGTAGACTAATAACTTCCTTTTAAGTGTTTTATTAATAATATATAGTATGTGATTTTTCATTGTTGAAATAAAAAAATTAATTATTACTTGAGTGAATAAGATAAAATAAAATTAGCAAACAATTTTGATTTCAGTCCAATAGACTCTTGTTGGTCTCTCATTGGACATTAATAAATTTATCTTATCTTCTTTTTATTCTCCTTTTTTTGGTTCAAAATTAGCAAACAATTCTGAAATGAAAATTGGAAAGTTACCCTTTTTTTTGCATCAGTCTTATTCCTTCACTTTCAAGATAAAATATCATGAAATATTCAAAATAAAATGTGTGTCTTAAGTTGATCATTTAAATAAAGAACATATTAAAGGTATGTTCTTATGAATATAAAATAATCGTAGAAAAATGAGGAAAAGTTGATGTTCATAATTTGATTCATCCAAAATCACTCAATAAAAAAGAGTGTATTTATACTTTTTATTCATCCAAAATCATTCAATTAAAATTAAAAATAGTGTTCTCCATAATTTGTATTCATCTCCAATAACTCATTCTAAATTAAATCAATATGCTTTAAAAATCAAATAATTTTAGCAAATGATTCCAAAATAAAAAATAAAAACAACATATTTATTTTTGTTCATTCTATTATGGTAGTTTATGATAGTCTCATATATTTTCATAAGTGTTGTTAATTTTTTTAAGTTAAATAAATTATCTTGTAATTGTAAATGAAAAATTTTAAGATATGAAATATTTAAACTTTTTATTTGAATATTTAAAAATATTCAAAATTTCTATCGGCTCATCGTTACACATACAAAAGTGTGCAACTACTAGTATTTAATGTTTTGCCTTTTTAAAGAAGTTGAATTTTAAGTTTAATAAGTTATATAGTTTAATAAGTTTTTAATAATTTAAGATAGTATATCTTTTTATAAAAGTTTACAATTTTAATACATTTTAGTATTAAACTAGTATAGATATATTAAATAAATCTATCTAAAGAAATGTTGATAAATATCCTCTACAAAATAATTATAATTTAATTTACTACATCTAAAATTATTTATAGTTTCTTTATCTCTATTTATTTAGTTTTTTACTAACTTAATCTTTTTATTTTATTTTCTTTAAAAATGAATGATTTATCTCTCCAAATATTATAATTTAAATGAATATTTTATGTGGTATTTATTAAATTATTTTTAAAAGTATATTCTATTTATAATAAGATTTAAACTTTTAGTAGATGGTTGTCAAATTTAACTTAGAAGAATAAAAGTTAACATTAACATGCTCACACCATCCCACTCCCCCATTCTACCATTGTAGAATGCCTATCAGCATTAATTAATTATAAAGCATGTCTAAATCATTTTGAATTTTGAGTATTACGTTTTTGCATTTCTAATTTTTAGCTGATAGGCTATAATCACTTTTTTAGTCAAAAAATTGTCAGTCTTTGAGTGGTAAATAGTCAGCTCTTGCCATTAATAATTTTCTGAACATTTTCATTTCACTCCACTTTTAACTCTTATTTTTTCTAATTATTTAATTTAATTAGTTATCATCTACATTGTAAACTATTATTTTTATTTTTGTTTTAACTTCAAAAACATTACTATAAAATAATAAGATATACCATACATTATTTAAATATTTTTATTTATTTACCTTAATTAGTTATTATTTCTACAGTTAACTCTTATTTTTTAATTTATTATCTAACTTAATTAGTTATTATTAATTATTTACTTTTTAAAATAAATATTATTTTCTTTTAATTAGAGATAATTTATAAATTAATTTATTAAGATGATTTTTTTTATTTTTTTTTAAATTTGTTTCTAATGTTAACTCTCTTGTTTTCCTATTTATTGAGACATGTATTTACTTGTTATCTCCACTTTTAACTCATGTTTTTCTTCCTTTTATTTAACTTTTGATTTTTTAAATTAATTGAAATTTTAGTTTTTAAATTATTTTATTTTATTTCTTAGTCAATAGGCTATTTGTGGAACTTTTATTCCCACAAATTGAATTTATGACAGAAAAGTCAGTTTGACCGAAAAATTGTAAATCCTTCCCATTAATTATTTACCATCAGTTTTTATCTCACTCCACTTTTAACTCTTGTTTTGATATTTATTAATTGTTATACCCACTTTTAACTATTATTTTTCTTTTTCTATTTATTCAAAACTAATAATTACTGGTGATCTTCACATTAACTCATGTTGTAATCTCTATTTATTTAACTTTTAATTTTTAAAATTGATTTAGATTTTAGTTTTAAATTAATTTTTTTAGTAGTTTACTTTTACCTTTAAATATTGGTTTTTAGTTTCTATAATTTATTTAGTCAATATAATATTTGCTAGAGAGGTTAATATTTTTTCATATTATTTTTTTTATATTTCTCTTATTAAGTTTTCATAATAGAATTTTTATGAGATTTTTTTATTTGATTATTTTTTTTATATTTAAAAAATTGAATTTAAATAAATAATATTTATTAATATATTTTTAAGAATTTAGTAAATATAATGTTATTTAAATTGAAAATTATTAACAATCTAATTTGTTCACACAAGATTATATTTTTAAAAATAATTTTATTATTGAGCACTGGTTATCGTTGCAAGCAAAAAGGTGTGCAACTCGATGGAACTCTAAAATTTGGCAACCTTCACCGACAGCATTTGAGTGCAGATAGGGTCCCAGTTGATGAGAGTAATTTTGATGAAGCATGGACTAATCAAGTCATCTCTTCCCTTAAATACAGAATTGAGGAATAATAATAATAGCATGGATGTGTTTTATGATGATGACAGGAACACTGTTGGGGCAGTTGAGAATTCAAACTATAATGATTGGGCACCTTTTACACTGGGGGTTTACGCTGATAGAAAATCTTTACACTCCTCTGTAGATCCTATGAATTTAATTGAATATTGGAAACATAATTATTCAGAAAACCATGTACTTGAGCACAGAAAATCTACTTATTCACAGCCAGACCGAGTAATTGATCAGCATAGAAAACTTCAGCAATAGCCTTATACGCCACCTGAGCATTCAAATCTCAAATAGACTTATTCCCCAATAGAACATAGGAAACCACTGTCATATTGTCTTACCGAGTATGGAAGTGAACAATGGAAGCAAGGACAAGGACTGGGCTTTTGATCTGTAGGTCATTCAGAATATCATGGCTTACAGAGGGGGAATAATTGAAATGCATGGTTTGGTGATTAGAGCTCAACTGGGAGTAAGAGTAGGGTTCATGGCACATCATCATCTAGGCTGCAGAGGTAGTCAAGCTGAAGTAGCTATGCTGACAGTTATCTTTCAGTGGATTTCCCCTTACCAACTCTCTCACCTTTCATGTCTTCGAATGCCAGTGATACTACCATCATTAATGCACTTTATAAGGAGGGATGTAAGTATGATGATCCCAGAATTGGGGGAAAGTATAGTGATGACTCAACAAAGAGTTGGGCACAATAGATTGAAGAGAGTTATAATTCATAGTTTACTCTTACACTCTGCCTTACTGCAGAAGCATCTTTGACAGATGGGCTTCATTTCCTTGTCAGTGATTTTCAAGCAACCCCTAGTAACACATCTGTAGATTCTTTTAAAACATCAGTGTTAATTATTGTTAGTTGGACAGCTGTTATTTCTGACCCGAAAATAGCAGCACTATTTCTGGGTAGCTTGGACAACTGTTCGTCCTTATCTATGAATAGCGGTTGTATTTATGGGTGGTTTGGACAGCTGTTTGTCCACTTGCCAAAAATTAGTAAATGGTTATTATTTACTAATTTTAGTGATTCCTTTTGGACACTTTGCAACCAATTCTATTATTGGCTATCGAGTTGTCTTAATCTCAGCCGTTGGTTAGATTTAATCTCGGTCGTTGGTTTACCAACAAGAGTAGTATAGAAAGGGGTCATTGGGTCATTTGGACGTGAAGAAACGTTTTGGACAAGCAGTTTGCAGTGTTAGCAAACAGTCTTGCAGTGTTAACAAGGGCGCAGTGTTAGCGCAGGGATAGCAGTGAGGAATATCAGCGGGAGAAATTAGGAGGTTGTCGGAGTTCTGCCAGTGAGAGGCAAGGAATTTTGTATCTCTTGATTTGCTGAAGTTTAATATAATTCCTCATCTGTAGAACTGGTTTTCCCTTAGGGGTTTTTCCAAGGACAATTTGTCCAAAAATATTGTGTTCATTGTGTTGCGCATTTCTTTCCGTATTTTATAAGTGAAGTTGCAGTTGTGTTATTTTTCGATATTAGCTGAGAATTTATTTTCAGCATTTTAATAATCATTTATGATAGGAGATTAATAATCAGTGACTGCAATAGTTTTATTTTTCACATGGTATCAGAGCATTGTTAAGGGTAGAAGAGTTTTGCCCTAGGAAAGAAATTTTGATCTCTTTAGATTTATTATTGCTTTAAACCCTTGAGATGGCTTCAGCTGGTTTGAGAGATCAGGATAGATTGGATGGTGCCTCAAATTTTGGTGTCTGGAAGGCCAGAATTTCTTTATTGTTGGAAGAGAATGGTATCAAGGATTATGCTACCAGTGGTGTACCTATACCAACGGATGCAACACAGCTTGCAGCATATAGGAAGGACGATGCCAAAGCGAGGAGGATTATCCTTGATGGTGTCAAGGATCATATTGTTCCACATATCTCGGAGCTAGATACAGCAAAGAAGATGTGGGATGCCATTCTAAATCTGTACCAGAATGCTACCACTAACAGGAAGTTGATTCTCAGAGAGAAGCTAAAGAATACCCAGATGAATCAGGGAGAAGACGTCACAAGTTACCTCACTAGGCTCAGACTTGTCAAGGATGAGTTAGTAGCTGTTAGAGATAGCCCTAGTGATGATGAGCTAGTGAGAATAGCCCTAAATGGGTTTACTAAACAATGGAGTGTCTTTGTTCAAGTGGTCAGTGGACGAGATACTTTACCGAGTTGGGATCGACTATGGACTGATTTCACTCAGGAGGAGTTTAGACTAAGTCTTGTCAATGGGGCCAACAAGAGTCAGAAAAATGAGGTGGAACAAGAGAACGTTGCCCTAGCGGGTAAAGGGAAAGCAAAGAAGGGATCTAGCAAAGGATCAAATTCACAAAGTGAAAAGAAGAAGAAGGACCTTTATAAGGTCAAGTGCTTTGGATGTCACGAGTTTGGCCACTATATCAGTGATTGCCCAGAGAGGAAAAAGGGTAAGAAGCAGGTGGTAGCTTCAGCAAGTGCAGAAGAACTCTCCAGCAGAATGGAAGATGAGTTTGCACTCATAGCTTGTATGGTTAGCTCAACCTCACAGTGTGTTTGGTATATAGATAGTGGGGCGTCATTTCATATGACAGGAGTTAGAGAGTACTTCTTCAGTTACAAGGAGGAGGACACCAACATCCAGATTTCTATGGGAAACTTGTCCAAACTCAACCCTGTTGGGAAAGGGACTGTTCAGTTTCAGAGGGAGAATGGAAAGATAATTCCTCTTCATGATGTGTTATATGTGTCAGGCTTAGGTATGAATTTGATTTCTGTATCTGTTCTTCAGGATAGGGGGTATAATGTACTCTTTAGAGGGACACATGTGTTGATTAAGCACAAGGATTGGAAATCACCCATAACTATTGAAGTTAGGAGTGGTCGCCTTTATAGATTGCAGTTTGATACTCCTAAGGCACTTATGAGCAACAATAATCCTAGAGATCTTGGAGAGCTATGGCATAGGAGGTTGGGCCATATTCATCATGGAGCACTTAAATTGCTTCGTGAGACCGTGACAGGTGTTCCAGAGGTGAGCACAGAGCATGACGATGTATCTAAGGGATGTGTGTTGGGGAAGTTTGTGAAAGCATCTTTTCCAAGGAGTGACACCAGATCTAAGGGTGTTCTTGATCTAGTACATTCAGATGTTTGTGGACCAATGTCAACGAAATCTCTCAGAGGATATGAGTACTATGTTACTTTTATTGATGACTTCTCTAGAAAGACCTGGATATACTTCTTGAAGACTAAAGATGAGGTTTTCAATCGATTCCAAGAGTTCAAGGCTCTTGTGGAGAACTCGACAGGAAAGAAGATAAGGGTTCTTCGGTCAGACAATGGAGGCGAGTACAAAGGAAATGTCTTCCAGGAGTTCTACACCAGAGAAGGATTCAAGAGAGAATGGACTGCTCCTTACAATCCACAGCAGAATGGATTGCTGAGAGGAAGAACCGTTCTATATCGGAGGCAGCAAGAGCTATGCTACATGACCAGGACATGCCCCGTTACTTATGGACAGAGGCGTGTAATACAGCAGTCTACATTCAGAATAGAGTTCCACACAAGGTGCTAGGGAAGATGACACCAGAGGAGGCTTTCACAGGGAAGAAGCCAGATGTTAGTCACTTCAGGATATTCGGGAGTTTGGCATATTGTCATATTCCTGGAGATACACGTACAAAGTTAGATCAGACTGCAGAGAGGGGGTACTTTGTTGGGTACAATGAGACCTCAAAGGCATACAGGATTTTCATTCCAGGGACTAAAAGAGTTATTGTCAGACAGGATGTCAAGTTCATGGAGGACAAGGCATTCAAGAGATCCAAAGATTTGCCAACAGATGATCAGAGTGAGTAGCCAACAGAAGCTCCAAGACCAAGTCAAGGGCATCAAAGCTCAAGTACAGTTACCAGTACGAGTGTAGACTCGGTTAGTGAAGATTCACAGAGTATGGAGCAACGGGTGCAACAGGAAATGCATCTAGAAGACTTAGAGGTTGACATTTCATCCTCTATAGTTGGCAGCGGGAACCATCTAGTTCCAGATACACAAAGGGATACTCAGGAGTTTGTGGGAGCTCCTAGGAAGAGTACTAGATAGCGAAGACAACCAGCCAAGTTCAATGACTATGTGGCATTAGTTAGTCAGTTGGTAGATAGTGAGCCTTCTAGCTATCAGGAAGCTGCAGAACATCAGGTATGGCGAGATGCTATGGTTGAGGAATATTCTTCAATAATGCAGAATGATGTGTGGAAGGTAGTACCTAGACCAACAGATAGGGTTGTAGTTGGATCACGCTAGATCTATAAGATAAAGCATGGTGCAGATGGTAGCATCGAGAAATACAAGGCTAGGTTTGTGGCAAAGGGGTTCTCTCAGAAGGAGGGAATAGACTATGAGGAGACATTTGCTCCAGTTGCCAGGTATACTTCTATACGAGCTGTAATCTCACTTGCAGCACAGATGGGATGGCACATCCATTAAATGGATGTCAAGACAGCATTCCTCAATGGTGAGTTGAAGGAGGAGGTATACATAGAACAATCAGAAGGCTTTGTAGCACACAGAAAAGAGACCCACGTGTGCAGATTGAAGAAAGCATTGTACGGACTCAAGCAGGCTTCTAGAGCGTGGTATGAGCGCATTGATACATACTTGCAAAAAATGGGCTTTGTGAAGAGTGAAGCAGATGCTAACCTCTACTACTTGATGGTTAGGGGTGAGATTCTCATTCTTGTTCTTTATGTGGACGACCTATTTCTTACAGGTTCACTAGGGCTCATAGTGGATTGCAAGAGGAACCTTGCAGAAGAGTTCGAGATGAAAGATTTAGGACTTATGCACTACTTTCTAGGCATGGAAGTGTGGCAGATAGATGGGGAGATTTTCCTTGGTCAAGGGAAATATTGCATTGAAATCTTGAAGAAATTCAGGATGGAGGATTGCAAAGCCATGTCTACACCCATGATCACGAATTGGAGGAAGGTAGATACATCTAAGGAGAAAGATGTAGATCCCACTTTATATAGATAGTTGATTGGTTCGCTTATGTATTTGGTCAACACTAGACTAGATATAGCATTTGCAGTAAACTCTCTTAGTCAGTTCATGGTTGAACCAAAGAGAATGCATTGGATGGCGGCTAAGCATGTGCTACGTTACTTGTGTGATACAGTCGAGTATGGGATCAGATATGTTCGAGGTGAAGGTATCAGGTTGATAGGCTATACTGACGCAGATTGGGCAGGAAGTACAACAGACAAAAGGAGCACTTCAGGGTGTTGTTTCAGCTTGGGATCAGGAGTTGTATCTTGGTTCAGCAGGAAGCAGAAGTCTGTGGCTCTAAGTTCAGCAGAAGCAGAATACATAGCAGCTAGCATAGCGACATGTGAAGCTATATGGCTTCAAAAGTTGTTAGTAGCCTTGTTTGGTCAGAAGGTTGAAACTACTGTGATACATTGTGACAATCAGAGTTGCATCAAGTTGTCTGAGAATCCAGTGTTTCATGATAGGTATAAACATATAGATATCAGATATCACTTCATCAGAGATTGTGTACAAAGAGGAGTTGTTCGACTACAATACATACCTACAGATGAGCAGGTAGCAGACATTCTGACGAAGGCTTTGGGAAAGGCCAAATTTATCTTCTTCAGAGATAAGATGGGTGTCATGCAGAACAGCTTCCTCGGTAAGAGGGAGTGTTAATTATTGTTAGTTGGACAGCTGTTATTTCTGACCCGGAAATAGCAGCACTATTTATGGGTAGCTTGGACAGTTGTTCATCCTTATCTATGAATAGCGGTTGTATTTATGGGTGGTTTGGACAGTTGTTTGTCCACTTGCCAAAAATTAGTAAATGGTTATTATTTACTAATTTTAGTGATTCCTTTTGGACACTTTGCAACCAATTCTATTATTGGCTGTCAAGTTGTCTTAATCTCAGCCGTTGGTTAGATTTAATCTCGGTCGTTGGTTTACCAACAGGAGTAGTATAGAAAGGGGTCATTGGGTCATTTGGACGTGAAGAAACGTTTTGGACAAGCAGTTTGCAGTGTTAGCAAACAGTCTTGCAGTGTTAGCAAGGGCGCAGTGTTAGCACAAGGATAGCAGTGAGGAATATCAGCGGGAGAAATTAGGAGGTTGTCGGAGTTCTGCCAGTGAGAGGCAAGGAATTTTGTATCTCTTGATTTGCTGAAGTTTAATATAATTCCTCATCTGTAGAACTGGTTTTCCCTTAGGGGTTTTTCCAGAGACAATTTGTCCAAAAATATTATGTTCATTGTGTTGCGCATTTCTTTCCGTATTTTATAAGTGAAGTTGCAGTTGTGTTATTTTTCGATATTAGCTGGGAATTTATTTTCAGCAGTTTAATAATCATTTATGATAGGAGATTAATAATCAGTGATTGCAATAGTTTGATTTTTCACAATCAGAAGCTTCATCTCATCATTTTTAGGTAAATGGAAGCTTATCGTATCATGATAAAATAGAGAATGGATTTTACTATATTTGAGGGATTCACATCTTAGGGAGCTTGAGAACAAGGTACTTGCACTTGCACTTGCTTATGGTTGTAGTAACAATAGACAAGTTGCTGGAGAACTTGGGAAACTTGTTTGCATGTTGATGGGGGGTGCATCTCTGACAAAATATGGAGATCTTATGACACACTAGAAAATAAGCAGTCAGATGTTAAGAGACTGTTTAAACAGTATTGTCCTTCCAATAGGCAACTTATCTATGGGTCTGTGCAGGCACCGAGCTTTACTTTTCAAGGCATTGGCAGATATAATCAACTTACCTTGTCGGATTGTTCGAGGATGCAAATATTGTGGGATGGCTGATGGTTCATAATGTCTGGTTCAATGCGATACCGAAAGGGATCCTGTGCGCAAGCAAATGCAATTGACAGGCATAGGACGGTAGATTAAAATGCAAGCAATTGCTTAAGTCAAAATGTCTGACGGGGACATTTGAAAATCAGCTTAGAGGATTATTGAACTTCCCTGTTCGCAAGTGAACACACACGTAGAACATGGACCAATAATAGGCAATATCTGCAGCAAAAACAAATGAAGCCGCCCACATCCAGAGCCGTATAACACACAGGGAAGGATATTCATAACGTACAAAGTAATGGAGGTTTATGCGATGAAAGAGAAATTATAATAGAAGCCGATCTTGTGACTTAAATTCATGGGATTATTTTTAAAGAAAAGAATTAAAATGTTACAATCATTCAAACTATTGAAGGCACAAAAATTTATTCTTGAAAAGCGTGATTAATTCAAAGGAGGAGCGATTACTATTTTGATGGAGTATAATTTTATTTGATAAATCATTAAAGTAAAGAGAAGACAGTCAAAGAGACTTAGTGTAATAAAACTGAGTATAAGCCCGATAGTTATATTAAAACATTAACAATAATTATAGAAAAGGTGCAACTTATTTATAAAGAAATGACTTTTGAAAATGAAAAGTCATATTCTTTTTAAGTATGAAGATATAAATAGAAGGAGTTTTATGAAACAAAAAGACGTCGTAAAAAATTCATATCAGAACACTTAATATTTTCTAAAAATAAGCATATCTTATATTTATATATTTTGTAAGGAGAGATAAGGGCAATATTATGATTTTGTAATAAAGTCTATTATTTTATTTTTAAATAAAATAAAATATTTTTTGTTTATTCTTCAATGGCGTGGAGATTTAAAACTGCAGGCGAATCGTCCTTCATAATTATATTTTAAAATTTTGTATATGATTTTGTTATCAAATAAGTGGACATGGTCAATTAAGTATTTTAAATTTGATCATCATAAGTGTTGTGAAATATTTAATTATTTACACAGCTCTGTCCAGTTTGTCTCAGTGGAGTTAAAATTCAATCTAGACTAATTTAAGATTGCATTATAATTGGTCTGTAGCATCTAGATTATCAAAATTATTGGCAGTACAAGTGCATTGAACATTATGAAGTTGTATGTAAAAGTTCACCGAAGTTGACTCTATTGCCCGAATGAGCAAAGGCACTAGTCTTTTTATTGAAGTCAGAAAATCTATATATTTCTTCTATAAGCATCAATTCCATTATTTACAAAATTTATACAAAATATTCAATTATCAAGTATTCAGCATTCAGTTTCAATTTTATCGAGTTTGAGGACCTTGCCAGCCGAAATACTCTTGAAGTTTAAATTCACTATAGAAAAGCCTTGAACTAGGCAGTCAGTGTTAAGGTAAAGGTTCACCTGCCTTGGGTGTAGTAGAGCCCGAAGTACAGGGGAATTTAAGCGATTTTCGTTCGTTGGTCAGAACTGATTGGGAAGTCCTATCGAAGAACTGGCAGGCTCTTGGATTTCCAATCTGTGGTTTTGGGAACCAACAGATTGGCGACTCTGCTGGGTGGAGTTGCTCACAATAGGTGTTGTGTAGTTACCTAGAGTTTCAAAGTTCATGGATCAGTATCAAAAAATAGTTGTAAGAATTTGATTGGAAGTGTACTCTGCTAGAAGTAAGAACCTGAAAGATAAATACATTCCTCGAAAGAGGTGACGACTCTATTCAATAAAGTTCTAGTTGGTAACTCTACTAAGGGAGAGGACTTAGAAGGAGATGATTTGATTACCTAACATGGACAATGTGTACTATGATCAAGAGGTGGATTTATGTTATACCATAGAAGAAGAATACATACACCCCTTAGATGCATTTATCAATCTAGGAAGTTATGAAGGTGAGACATCGGCACATTTGTTTATAAGACTGGTGGATATTTTTTGAAAAGTACCTTCAAACATTATGCCTTCATGCAAGGAATTGATAAGAAAGTTTTGTGAACTGGGAATCTCACCAAAAGATCCTGATTTGATGCTTCTCTTCCAATTAATTGATGAAAGTTCAAGTTATATATCTCTTTTGGATGCATTTTGGAATTTAGAAAAGAAAGAAGATGAATCTGCAACAAATTTTTTTATGAGAATATTCAATGCTTATCAAGAAATACCTTCAGAATACAAGCCTCCATCATCTGATCTTCTCTACAGGATGCGGGAATTAGGCCTCTTATATGATCGTCAGTTTCTTAACTTTTTTGAACTTATGGATAAAGAGCTAGTTGTAGATGATAATGAATGCAGGACTGAAATAACAAATGGGTCAAGTGAAGTTTCAGATTCAAGTAGAGATGAAATTTTTGAAAGTGTTGAAGGAGATCAGCTTGTGATGATACGTATATGCCTATAGATGATGATGAATGTGAAAATGAGGAAGAGGATTCCCTAAGTGTGAAAGAGATTTTAGCCTTGTTAGATTAGAAATATCAAAAACATATTGAAAAAAGTGGTTTGAAATTTTTCTCAATTCACCATGATGAGCAAGTTGATGAAACAATGCATTTTAAGGAGGTATTGGATGAAAGAAGTGATCATTCTGAAGAATCATATTATGGAGATGAAATAGAATTGTACACAATGTATGAACATGAAGAAGTTTTAGAGTATACTGCTGATGAAGATGTCCCCCTTGCTGGTCAAGCAGATTATGATTCTCAAAGTGATAAAGTCAGTACACTATTTGATGAAACACTTGATGATCCAGGCGAAAGCTCTTCTGAAGCCATGACTGAATTCTCTATGTTCATAAACTGTTTGTTTGAGGAGCAAGCAAAAGGAGATATGCTTGAGTTCACCACGTTCTCAAATCCATTGTTTGAAGAAGATCTCTTGGGTAATCAAGCACATCAGCATCATGATGACGATAGTACCACTAATTTTGAAGTTGAACAGTCAGAGAATGAGCCATGTACTAGTTCGTCCTATGAGCAGGAGTTGAATCAAACATGTGAAGATGATATTGGATCAGCCAAGTGTAATGAGGAAGATTGTATGCATAAATATTTTTCAGCTAGCAAAGATGATAGTGTACCTAATGACTTCTTAGAGTTTAAACATAAAACATATCCTAAAGGCTACATTGAAGAAGTAGAGCCAATAACCATCACCTATGGGAATGGTGCATCTCATTCAGGAATGATGAATGAGAAGCATGCCATAATCAAAAGAAAGAAGGTGTTACATAATCAGAACTTTGTGTTTTATAGAGGAAAGGAATGATGTTCATTTTTGGGGGGCTTAGGGCTACCCAATTTCACTGTGCATCATGCTCAGCATGGATGCTTGGTCTACTTCTCCAAAGATAACTTGGATGCTCACTATGCCCACAAGGTGCATATGTCCCCAGCAAGAGCCACTGATGGAACTCTAAAATTTGGCAACCCTCACCGGTGGCATTTGAGTGCAGACAGGGTCCCATTTGATGAGAGTAATTTAAATGAAGCATGGACTAATCAAGTCATCTCTTCCCTTAAATACAGAATTGAGGAATAATAATAATAGTAGGGATATATTTTATGATGATGATAGGAACATTGTTGGGGCAGTTGAGAATTCAAACTATAATGATTGGGCATCTTTTAGACCGGGGGTTTACACTGATAGAAAATCTTTACACTCCTCTGTAGATCCTGTGAATTTAATTGAATATTGGAAACATAATTATTTAGAAAATCATGTACTTGAGCACAAAAAATTAGCTTATTCACAGCCAGACCGAGTAATTGATCAGCATAAAAAACTTCAGCAACAGCCTTATACGCCACCTGAGCATTCAAATCTCAAACAGACTTATTCCCCAACAGAACATAGGAAACCACTATTATATTCTCTTATCGAATATGGAAGTGAACAATGGAAGCAAGGACAAGAACTGGGCTTTTGATCCACAGATCATTCAGAAGATTATGGCTTACAGAGGGGGAATAATTCAAATGCATGGTTTGGTGATCAGAGCTCCATTGGGAGTAAAAGTAGGGTTCATGGCACATCATCATCTGGGTTGTATAGGCAGTCAAGCAGAAGTAGTTATGCTGACAGTTATCTGTCAGTGGATTTCCCCTTACTAACTCTCTCACCTTTCATGTCTTCAAATGCCAGTGATACTACCATCATTAATGCACTTTATAAGGAGGTATGCAAGTATGATGATCCCAGAATTGGGGGAAAGTATAGTGATGACTCAACAAAGAGTTGGGCACAGCAGACTGAAGAGAGTTATAATTCCCAATTTACTCTTACACTCTGCCTTACTGCAGAAGCATCTTTGACAGATGGGCTTCATTTCCTTGTCAGTGATTTTCAAGTAGCCCCTAATAACACGTCTGTAGATTCTTTTAAAACATCAGAAGCTTCATCTCATCATTTTCGGGTAAATGGAAGCTTATTGTATCATGACAAAATAGAGAATGGATTTTACTATATTTGGGGGATTCACATCTTAGGGAGCTTGAGAACAAAGTACTTGCACTTGTGCTTGCTTATGGTTGTAGTAACAATAGACAAGTTGTTGTAGAACTTGGGAAACTTGTTTGCATGTTGATGGGGGGTGCATCTCTGACAGAATATGGAGATCTTATGACATGCTGGAAAATAAGCAGTCAGATGTTAAGAGACTGTTTAAACAGTGTTGTCCTTCCAATAGGCAGCTTATATGTGGGTCTGTGTAGGCACCGGGCTTTACTTTTCAAGGCATTGACAGATATAATCAACTTACCTTCTCGGATTGTTCAAGGATGCAAATATTTTGGGATGGCCAAAGGTTCATAATGTCTAGTTCAATGCGATACCGAAAGGGATCCTGTGTGCAAGCAAATGCACTTGACAGGCATAGGACGACAGATTAAAATGCAAGCAATTGCTTAAGTCAAAATGTCTGACGGGGACATTTGAAAATCAGCTTAGAGGAATATTGAACTTCCCTATTCGCAAGTCAACACACACATAGAACATGGACCAATAACCAGGCAATATCTGCAGCAAAAACAAATGAAGCCGCCCACATCCAGAGCCGTATAACACACAGGGAAGGATATTCATAATGTACAAAGCAATGGAGGTTTATGCGATGAAAGAGAAATTATAATAGAAGCCGATTTTGTGACTTAAATTCACGAGATTATTTTTGAAGAAAAGAATTTAAAATGTTACAATCATTCAAACTATTGATTAATTCAAAGGAGGAGCGATTACTATTTTGATGGAGTATAATTTTATTTGATAAATCATTAAAGTAAAGAGAAGACAGTCGAAGAGACTTAGTGTAATGAAACTAAGTATAAGCCCGATAGTTATATTAAAACATTAATAATAATTATAGAAAAGGTGCAACTTATTTATAAGGAAACGACTTTTGAAAATGAAAAGTCATATTTTTTTTAAGTATGAAGATATAAATAGAAGGAGTTTTAAGAAACAAAAAGACGACGTAAAAAATTCATATCGGAACACTTTATATTCTCTAAAAAGAAGCATATGTTATATTTATATATTTTGTAAGGAGAGATAAGGAAAATATTATGATTTTGTAATAAAGTCTATTATTTTATTTTTAAATAAAATAAAATGTCTTTTGTTTATTCTTGAATGGCGTGGAGATTTAAAACTACAGGAAAATCATCCTTCATAATTATATTTTAAAATTATGTATATGATTTTGTTATTAGATAAGTGGACATGGTCAATTAAGCATTTTAAATTTGATCATCATAGGTGTTGTGAAATATTTAATTGTTTCCACAGTTGTGTCCAATTTGTCTCACTGGAGTTATAATTCAATCTAGACTAATTTAAGATTGCATTATAATTGATCTATCACATCTGAATTATCAAAATTATTGGAAGTACAAGTGCATTGAACATTATGAAGTTGTATGTAAAAGTTTACCGAAGTTGACTCTATCGCTCAGATGAGCAAAGGCACTGGTCTTTATATTGAAGTCAAAAAATCTATATATTTCTTCTACAAGCATCAATTCCATTATTTACAAAATGTATACAAAACATTCAATTATCAAGTATTCAGCATCCAATTTCATTTTTATCAAGTTCTAGGACCTTGCCAGCCAGAAAACTCTTAAAGTTTAAATTCACTATAGAAAAGCCTTGAACCAGGCAGTCAGTGTTAAGGTAAAGGTTTACACACCTTGGGTGTAGCGAAGCCCGAAGTGCAGGGGAATCTAAGCGATTTCAATTCGTTGGCCAGAACTGATTGTGAAGTCCTATCCGAGAAGTGGCAGGCTCTTGAATTTCCAATTTGTGGTTTTGGGAACCAACACAACTACTAGTTTAAATTAGTTTAGCTAATAATATATGTTTGGAAGGATTTGTTATTTTTCTAATATCTTTTTATATTTCTCATGTAATAAAAAAAATAGTGGAGATTTTTTTAAATGATTATTAATTTATATATTTAAGCTAACATAATTTAAATTAGTTTAATTTTTATTTTTTATAATTATTTTAGTTTATTTTTTATTATTAACTTTATACGTATTATTTTTTAGATGATAATTTCTTAATCTATGGTAAATTAAATTAAATAAATAATATTTATTTAGTTTATTAATATTCTACTTTAATTAAAAATTAATTTTAATTTAATTTATGTACATTAAATTATAGTTTTAAAAAATATTAGTAAATACCTACCGACTAATTTTTGCAAGCACAAAAGTTTGGAACTACTAGTTTATATTGCTTCTATATTATAATTGATATTTGTTAAAACATTTATTTTAAAAGTTAGATTTAGAAAGTGGAAAGTAAAACTAGAGTGTGAAAGTGAAAATAGTAAAAAATAAAACTATGTTTTTGAAAAGAAAAACTATGTTATAAAGTAAAAGGAGAAAAGAAAAATAGAGTTGATTAGACATTGATTTGCATATTTTGTCCATTTAAGTTTATATTTGGTTATTTCTTTTCTTAATCAAATTAATATTATTATCAATTAAATTTAAGAATATCTAAAATATTATAATTTTGTCATTTATACAATATTGTATTACTTTATAGTTTAACATGTTATTTGTGGTTTTTTTCTTCTTGTATGTTATTTTATTACTATTATAAAAAGTAGTAAAAGAATTTATTAAATGATTATTTTGATATTTTACTTTATTAATTTTAAGTCTATATGATTTAAAGATTGTCCATAGATCTATTCATTTTGTGTTTGCTAAATTTTTTATATTTATAATGTAATTTAAATAATATGTTTTGAGATGATCTTGATTGATGTGTAAAAATGATATATATTAAAGTTATGTGAAAAATTAATCAAAAAATGAAAAAAAAAATAATTAATTGATACTTCATTTAACATTATGGTTTAAACTTATTATTTTTATTATAATTTTTGTGATTGGTAGATCTAGTATTGGTTCGATGTAAAATTAATATCATGATGGCTAAAGTTTTAATGATAAATTTAAAGATGTTGGCTAAATATTGAATGATAAATGTAAAGAAGTTTTCCAAAGATGGAATGATAAATTTAAAGAAGTCTTGAAGATAAGATAATCTTACTTTCTTACCAAAATTATTCTTTTTTTTAGTAGGCCTAGGCCAAATGCAGCTCACATAACAATTTATAAATCCCAAATATTTTTAAAAGGTGGTGATTTATTTTTTAACATATTTTGTAAGTTTAAAAGAATTAATCAAGCCAATAGGCTTATTGTAGGAGTTTTTCTCTTGAATTTTTATTTAATATTAATTATGTGACAATTCATCAATCTATGATGAAAGGTCTTGTAATTCCCAAATTTAATATCTTCAACTACTCATAAGCTACAAATAGGGAACTTCATTGAGACTAGAAGATTTCTTTCCTATATATAAAATATAATCAACATTATACAATCATTATTTATATGTTATATTATACACCCAACTTCTTTGCTTAGCTTTGTTTTTCAATTCTACATCATGCATATTAGTAATAGATCGCGATCTTGAATTATATAGTAATTAGTCTTGTTTGATGCCTCTATGTGCAACTATTTAAAGACAATTCTTGCAACCACCATACCTTAAGAGTAAGAACCCATTAAGTTATTTTATTAAATAGATAAATGATTTTATAAAAGATCAATTTTTAGTTTATTGCCTTCTCCATTGAATGAATCTATTCAAACAAAAATAAAAATGCCACCATGTTTCTTCATAGCTATCAATTTTCTTTCATACACATGCATAGTGGTAGATAGCTTAGCTCTTTCAATCTTTACATACTATTGTGATGTAGTTTTGCCTTTGTTTTTATTTTAATATTTGGAATATATGGATACTAGAATCTTTGATATGAATATAAATTTTCAAAATAAATTAAACTTAATTGTCATTAATAAAAGAATAAGTTTATTTTGACAAATTGAATTTGATCATATTATATAATTAATATATTAGGGTATGTGCAAGATCATGGTCAACCAAACTATTCTCTTAAGTAACAATAAAAAATTAGCAAATCGGGGTTATGTCAATTTGACGTGTAATTTTCTACTTGTTATAAACTTTATATCAAAAAGTAGAGAGAAAATAATCTCTAGGAAATTGAATTTAGTTTCTAAACCACTAGGCCTTATCTGAAAAAAAATAATGATAATAATAATTGATTGGTCAAAATTTTGAATTTTAATGCAACAGTACAAAAATTTCAAGACAAAAATAAGAAGTAGGCATATGTCTGACCATCTTAATCAAAATCAAATGATAATATTTTTAAATAATATTCTAGATAGAAGAATTAAACTCGTGCCTAGATGTGGCACATATTTTTGGGTATTTTCATTCTAAATAATTAATTAATTATTAATTTTCTACTTTAGTATTTTTGGAATAAAAAAATTCTCATGTCTGACCACCTTAACTAATTCAAAACTCTAGGAGGTGATTGGAAACGTTGAATAAGTTAAGAATTTGATGAAAAGAGTCCCACCACTTGAAGCTAAAAATAGAGTTGTTGATCAAGTGATAAGGGACATGCAAAAGAAGATGGACATTTTGGAGAATAGAGTTGAGGGCACAGAGAATGTTTTGAAAAAACTTGTTGATCAAAGTTGTTCCTCATTGAAACTTGTTGTGGAAAATATCAAGAATTTGTTGGATAAGTTGGAGTAGGGGAGAAATCAGGGTACAAAAGAGGTTAAATATTATCAAGGTCCCAAGAAATGCACAAGGGAAAACTCAAAGAAAATAGAGGTTATTGATGATAAAGAGATTGATGAGCTCAAGGTTTCTGTTGTGAACATGAATATTTTAGTTGATCAAGTAGCTGACCTATTGAAAACTTTATAGTTGTCATGGTGTTGTCTATCTGTTGTCTTTTTGTTGTCCTTTTTCTGAATGGTTTAGGGCCTTATGATCTAGTGTGTTTAATTTTTCGGTGTTGATGCACAGTTTCTCCTAGGCTTTTATTGTTTATCTTGTGTTATAGCACTTGCTTGGTTCTTTGTAAAAGGTTTCGGGTCCTTTCAAAACATGTTTTTACTTAATCAAAACTAATTCAAAACTCTCCAAAATTTAATTTTTCTTTTTTTTCCTTATTTTAGAAGAAGCATAGAATGTGGTGCATCTTTTGGATTTCAAAAATGTTGTATCATTTGAAAGTTATAGTTATTTTACACGTAGTGTGTCAATCAACACTTTATACATAACTCCATTAGAAAATAAGTAATAATTACTTACTGAACTCGTAATTTCACAAATCTTACATTTATGGAAAGTTGGGAATATTCTTAAGAAACCATTTTCACTTCATCAAATTTTGGTGAAAAAAAACTCGTCAGCTACATGTTTGAAGTATAAAACACACAAGAACAAGGCAAAAACACATTTTCAAGACATTTCTAAAATTGAACATATAGGGTTGGTATCAAAAGATATAGTAGGCCTTATTAAGATGTTATTTGTTTTCGTGTAGTATCCCAATGGGTGGGAAAAAATTTAGAATAGATTTTGAAATGCTTTGAGGCATTTGAAAACTACATATTTTCAATCGCAACTTTTTGGCACACCATGATCCTCCACATACCCTTTATATTTTATCAAATCTATTAAAGAGAATGAAGAGATATTAATTTTGAAAACCGAAATGTGGAATTGTAAATGTAAAGAAAAATCAAATTCAAATTTATGTCCAATTGAGCATCACACATATTTGAACTAATAGATTGTCTAGGTTGTAGTTCTAGCATTTTACCTATATTAAATGTATATTTTGAGAATAATTTCACCATCTTTCATCACATGTTAAACCTTAGCATTGAATTCTCTCTAAAATTGATTATTCATTCAATTATATAGAGGTATATCATTTCTCTTTTAATCATATTGGTACACTTTTAAAGAACTAATCTAAGATCATTAATAATAGAAAATAAGAAATTTGGTATTAAAAAAATTAAAATACTATAAATTTTAAATTTAAATTAAATATTTATAATAATTTTATTATTATTATAGAAAAAACACATTATCTTAATTTGTTTAAGGTTGAATTATTGTCGTTCAATAGATATTTTCATTCTAAAAAATAATGCGTTATAAGAATTTTAAACTCCTATCAGCTAATTGTTGCATGTACATAAATGTGCAACTACTAGTATTGATAGATTTGAAATTTTAATTATTAATGCACAATGTGTTGTAGTGATGAGTTGTACAAGGGTAATATAAATATGTAGATACCAAACTTGGTAATTTATATGAAATATGTTTTCGATTTAAGAAAAAATGGATTTTGAAGGGACCCCAAAATCCTTCACAAGGGTGAGTAGAAACAAAATTCCACCAACCAAACAAACTAAAAAGCAAACAAACAATCGAAAAAATAGACCAGACCAAACAAGAACAAGAATGGAAAAGAGAACACAACCCTAGGATAAAATTTTGAGGGTAAAAGCTACCTCCTGTTCCTTCTAGCTCATTATTTGAGCCACTTTTTAAGATTTTCAGCATCTTAAGGAAGGATAGATTACTTCTTTTTAGCATTCAATCTAGTATTCTTCCTAAGACTAGAAATCTCTACAACTATCTTTTCCTTCTCTTGATCCAAATTGATTACGGGTCTTCTAATATAAATAGCCTTTGTTCTATCCACAAGGACTCTCATGTCCTTGGAAATAGATTTAATCACCTTTAGGTTTTTCTCCATGAATTCTTTCAGGGTACCCTTAATTTTCCCAAGCTATTAAAGTCAAAGAGGAAATATTATAATCTAAAAACTTCCTTACTTTACCTTTTGCATCAAGAGAATCAAGCACTAACTTCTTCTCCTCTCTATGGAATAATAATTTTTCCCCACCTAAGAGGTCAAAATATTGTTATATGTGCTCAAAAGAGACTTAAACTTCAAGTTGAGACTTTCAATCTCATAGAACGACCACCTATGACCATGATAAGACTACAAAGAAATTTCTTTGGAAGAAAGTTGCACACTAAAAAAGGGTTCCTTTATGCCATTAAAATATTCAAGCCATAGGTAACCATAAACCTCCTTAGGCATATCCTTCTCCTAATCTTTCTCATCAGAATTCAGAGGTGAAATAGGGACACCATGAATAATGGCACTATTGAACTCCTTCATAAGAGGGATCTTGTATCTACCCTCTTTGTTATTCTTTGGAAGTCCTACCACCAACAAGGGAGTTTCCTCTCAAAGATTTAGTAGACCAATACTTCATAGTCATGAATGGACTACCAATATACACCTCGCCTAGAGCCAAATTAGCAATATCCTTCCTCTTAGAAATAAAAGACAAGCTTGCACTCATTTTATCCTTAAAAATTTAATGACCCATGGCTAGAGGCACCACTTTGGAGGGCACAATAATGAAGTCATCATCATTGTCCTTCATATGGTTACTGTTGACATTTGTTGTCACCCTTTAGCCCATTACAAATAATCAATCAAAGATATTCTTTATGGGTTAAGCTTATTCTATTTGTTTTTTCCTAGAGAAAGTTGTGAATTTTTGGCACTTTTAATTACACTCATTGTGTGTTTTTTAGTCTCGTGGGAGTTGGTTGAATTAGTTTTCTCATTGTAGGAACCTTTTTTCTCCTCATTCAACATGTGCAAGTCAAAAATGTAGTGCATTTTCATGCATTGTAGGAGGTGGCATTGAATGAGTCTAGGCATCATAGAAATCTTTCTTTGCTCAATCAAAATGTTTTGCTCATCCGATGTGCATGCGAACTAAAATTGCAATGTATTTTTCTATTGTCTAGACATTGCAGGTCTTTTTTGCAGGAAGAGGTTTCATGCTACAATGTTGCACCAGTGTGTTTTTTACCTTTTTCGCATGATCACAGGTCAGTCCAAAAAGATAGAAGAGATATTGTTGTGATGGTGTGAAAGTCTAAGGTTTTGTATACTTTTTACCTATTTGCATGATTGCATGTATGTTGGAAAGAAGTAAATATTTGTTACAATAGTGCACAGACTAAAAATGGTGTGTATTTTTGTTCCTACATTAATTTTTTATGTTGACTGTTATATGACCTGAGAGCTAAATATTTACTATTGAACTATTTTTCTGGACCTTTTCAAGCAACATATTTCCTTCCTATATTTCCACTTATAGATGGTATGGGCATGATTTTCTTTACTGTAGGGGCATTTATTGGCCCAATTTTCATTGTTTCATGAATCAAATATACATGGAAACCAGATTTTTTCTTATTTATTACATTTGGGTTGTTTATTCTTTCTACAGAGTTCTTCATTTTTGGTTGTTTGTTGTCACTTCTTGATCAGATGTACATTGAATCAGACTTCTTATGATATTTTCTTGATTTGCAAATCTTTAACTCAACTCCAATATAGTTGGAGTTTGAACTCAATTGTTGTAAATGAGCTATGTCTAATCCCTTTAAAAGGTATTTTTGTACATATTTTTTACGTTCTTCTCTGATCCATTATTGCAACATTATACTCTATATTTTTTTTCATTTTGCCTTTTATTAATGAAATATTTATATGTCTTACCTATTCTTGTCATTCATTAATTTATGCATCCTTACTGCCTTGTTTTGAATGTTTCTTTTCCCTTTTCTCAAACTTTCCTGTTGTGATAATTTGATGGTAGTTTTACATAGTGAAATTCCTTTTCCTTTCAACATTAGGATTAGTTCCAAACCTATATGTGATTGCTTGGGAAATATAATAGATTTAATATTAGTGTGTTTCATTGATGTCAAGTATAGCTATAGGAAGAGGTAGTAACCAAAGATTTAATTTGGTGCATCACCTTTCCCTTTCACCATTTAAGTTTCAACATCCCCTTCTCCCTTTTCCTCAAAATAAATAGTTTAGGTGTTTCTTGATTGTAAGGAAGTTGGCCCTCTCTAAAAATTTAACCTCATAGTACAAGTCCCACTCTTGGAGGTTGTTTTCATGATACACATGGTTTCTTGAGCATCATACCTCAAGTGTGGGTGCAAACTTTTGCGTCAATGATTTTTGGCATGTCTAGTGGAATAGAGTTTCAACTACATAAGTTTATTGGTTAGCGAATTTAAGATCTATATTGATTGAGAATTTGGGTGTTATTCTCATCTCCACTAGCCTTTGCTGGCATTCACCAAACACCATGGAAACTATAGTGACAAATCAATTGGTTTCAACTTTTCTATGAGTTTGTATCTTATATAAATTTCCAATCATAAACCCATTTCATAAAAAATAACTACTATTTTACCTCATATCATGAAAATTCTATTCCACGACCCTCATATTGTTTTTGATTAGATAAATAGGTTTTACAGGGAACCTGAAACCCAAAAGTTAGTACATAAGAAGGCTAATAATAAGCGTGACAGCCCAGCCAAAAAAGTAAAAGTTCAAAGGCTAAAAATAAGCACTAAGCCTAGCCAAAGGAAAGAGTACTGAGAAAAGACCAGGAAAAGGAAAAAAATAAACCCACGGCCAAAAACCATAACAAAACTCCAAAGGACAGTGATAAACAAAAGAATAGTCAAGAGTTATTCCTCGTTCTTTCGCTCCAGATCATGCATCACCTGAGCAACCTCAAAGGCCTGTTGATTGTCCTTCACTTCCATCTGTTGCGCCCTTTGATTCACCTGGTCCTGAGCAGGAGTGGAGTTGTCCTTTTCAAGGTCGTCCTCTGTTCTAGCCTCGTCCCTGTCATTTCCATCCTCATCATCGTGTATTTCTCTATCTTTGATCCAGCCCATGAGAGAGATGATGTTGTTATTGATGGAACTTAATAAGGAAAACATCTAGTTCGCAAGGTTGTGAGTGTAGTTTTCCAGATTGTGTATCCTCTATTATGCCAAAGTGAGCCTATCAGCCGCATCCATCTTCCTGTTGGCATCCATTCCTTTCCTTGTTGCCTCAATGTGTTTCACCTAGTCTTTAACCTCCTCAAGCTCATGGAAAATCTATTTGATTGATCTAAAATTATCAATCATGCTGTTGCGAGCATTATTTAAAAGGTTCATCCCTATCTCCCTGGCTCTGTTCAAAATAGCCACAATCATCGGATCAATTAATTCTTCCAGCCGCTACTCTTATTGATTATCCATGAGGATTTTGGGATTCATGGCCTCCCTAAAGATTCCCATTTTGGCTATTTTGACATTGAAGTTGATCCACGCTTTCCTCCTGTTATTGGTCTGCACTTCCCCTTCCGCATACCCACCTTTCTCCTCTTTTTGCTCCTTAGGGTGGAGATAGACAGGAGAAAGGGGCAGCACAGATGCCTCCTCATATTGGGAGTGCACATCCTCCAGACTCTCCCTCTTGTGCTTCTTCCTTCCAGTGTCCTCATTTTTTTCCTCCTGCATCTCCTTCATGACCTCCTCAGACTTTGGATCCTCCTCATCTTTGCTACTTCCCTCCTCAGCCTTCTTAGCCTGCTTCTGTCCTAGATCCCTAGGGCTTTTTCTGCTTGGGGTAATGGGGGGGGATTTTTTGACATGATAAGTCACTGCTTTCCCTGAAGAGGAAATCCTGCCGTTCTCAAAATTGAGGCTCTGAATGTCATCCGAGTCAAAGGAGTAACTGGGACTTCCAGACTCCACTATCTCTATCTAAGGGGGGGCATTGCTAATAGTCTGATCTTTGAAGTGCTCATGGATAAGGAGCAGCAGTCCCTCATGGAGAGCTGGGTTAGCAATGGGCTTCTTTTTGAAGCTATCCATAACCTTACTCATATAGGTTAACAGATAAAAAGGGAAAGAAATTCTAGCTTTCTTCCGAAAATGATTTAAAATACCAAAGTGGTGGGTTTGGGCTCTATCAAACCTTGGGTCCAGAGTGATATAATTAATAATAGCTTTCAGAACATACCTCCACCACTTCTTCATGGATTCAGGGACATAGTAGGTGTCAATTTTTTCAATGCCTTCAATTCCTTCTCACTCTCCACAAAATCATTAACCACATTGGCTGAGAGCTTCTTATCCCTGAAGAATTTGAAACCCTCAATAGGGATCTCGGTGACAACCGCAGTCACCTCCTTCGTTATCTAGAAATTGATGCCATTCACCTTAACCTTACCATCTTTCCAGGACCCCACCATACTATTGGTCACCTCATGATCAAAACTGTGTAGCTTCATGAGATACTTGGTTACCCCACCCTCATCCAACTTTTCCCATACTTTCGGCCTGCTTCTCCATTTCTCAAAGTCCCCCACTGGCTCCTTTTTTCATCTCTCACCCACCATCTCCACAGACTGCACACCCGCTTTACTCATAAGCTCTTCACTGTGAGACTGGAAAGGACCATCGAGATTAAGCAAAGAGCAGAGAAAAATAACTCGGTTGTTGCCCCTAAAATGAATGCAATAAACGACCCTCATATTGTTAATACCAATCTTAGCCTCAAGTTTTTCATAGGCAATATGCTCAAAATTCTTACTATCCTCCTACCCCGACTCCACCAATCCTAGCATCCCCATATAAAAATATTGAAGATTTGACATTGGAATTCCAAAGGAGTATTGATATGAAGTTTCAAGAAAGGAGTAGGCAAATGGACATGTGGTTTCATCAACATAATGAGAAGTCACTGACATGTGATAGGCATCTTGATGATATTTAGAGATGACTAGAACTAGATTGACTGCAGAGGAGATGGCATACCAAGCCTATCTTGAAGAAGAAGAAGAGAGGGAGAGACAAGAGAGACACCTTGAGGAGAAACTTTCTAGGTAGGTTTATATAACAAAATAAGAGGCAACAAGGCTTAATTTATCTTAAGAAAGCAAGGAAACATAAGAAACCCCTTCTCCAATATTTTTCATTACAAACTTCAAGAAGTCCCCTCCATTACAAAGCCTGTTGCTTTAACTTCTTCACTCTCTGTGAAAAAGAGATGGCACTATCAATCTTTTATACCTATTACCATTTCACTTGTTGAGAGCGGACTAGTTGTATGGACTCATTATGGTCCAAACATGTCATGTGGGAGAATGAAGCAAAACTCAAAAAGCTACCATGGGAGGAGTTACAACCCACTGTTTGTGAGCCTTTACTAAGGATTGAGGAGGACAAAGAGGTGGATATAGAACAAAAGAAAGAGGATTCAATCCTATTATTTGAAGAGCTTCCCACTTTTTTAGAGGAAGTAGAAATAAACAATCTTTCTTCCTACTTTTGAGGAATAAATATTGGTTTTTGGTCCTTTAGAAAAAAATGAGGTTGTTGAAAAAGAAGATTGTCAAAGTATAGAAATGAGGGAGATCATTGAAACCTATCATGGGAAAAATCATTATTTTGTGACTGATGTCAAACCTACTACTTTCTGGTAAGACAATTGTTAACCTTGGTTAGAATGTTATCATTTGATTGATTGATGAAGAGGATTTGAAAAGAAAGGATAACAAGAGCACCTAGAGAAAGGTTGAGTTATATGGTGTATAAAAGGAGCAATAAGACCAAGTAAGACTCTGATGATATAGTGTATTTTTTATGTACTTAAGGCTACAATGAAAGGATACTTAAGCAAATACAAGAAGAAGACTAAGAAAAAAGAATGTGTCTGTCAAGCCTGACCGAGCAAATAGTGTAAGCTGAGCACTTAGTTCAAGCTGAGCAGAAAGGTGGTTATTATCAAACCAAGCAAAGTTTAGTATGTGTTGAGCATCAACAAACTTAGTTTGTACCAAGTGTCAAAGATGACAGTATTAACCGAGTGAAGACTTAGTTCATGTCGAGAAACCTAGTGTTAATTGAGCATCAGAAGTGAGTTATTTCCAAGTAAATAGCATATTATTGGTGAGTGATAGTATAGATATTTTAACAAATATTTGACAAATCTAAACTAAAAAAGTTGATTTCTTGAATTATGTGAAGCATGTTGAAGATAAGTATGATGAGTTGGTGGCACAGAATTCAAGATAAATCATTTGAAGGTGAATTTGAATAGGATTGTAAGAGAAGTTTCTAGAGGTAACATAATGGAAAGAAGGGAGGATTCGATGAACCTAACCTAACCCTAAGATGTATGATTGTGATGAAGCAGAAAAAGATCAAAATTATCTATATAATGATATACAAGGCCAAAAGAAGAGTGTGAGCCAAAAAGAGAAGCAGTATCAAAGTGTTGCTTCATATGGTGGTCAAAGGGATGAATCAGTAGTTGGCATACTAAGCAAGAAGGCTTAAGGAGGTGAAGGCTTGAAGGGTGAACAAGCAACTAGAGATGAAGGGGAATGAATGTCTATAAGAATGGAGAGCTGAATGAGAGATCTAAAATTTCCAAGTGAGTTGTTTTTTTATTAGATCAAGTCCTATTGTTACTTTCTAGCAATTGTATCAGTCTAGATAAATATTTTGGATTAAGGTTGACCCAACAGTCATGAGTAAATCCTTTAATAAGGTGATATTCTAATGGAATGTTCTAAAGTCCTCTAACAAGGCTCACTATTAATAGGGTAATTTAAATCCTTTAGTCAAGGTCACATTTAATAGTGTGCATTGCAACCCTTAAAATGGTTTGCTCCTACTAGGGCTCACTTCCCAAATTGGGTTTCCACGTTAAATCCTTGTATCAAATTGTATGATTGAATTTTTTGTATTTCATGTTTACATTTTTGCAAAGTTCATTTGACCTAGGATAGTAATAGACAAAGGTTTGAGATATTGAATGATCTAATCAATTCATGAACATATACTTGTTAAGTACAAAAAAAATTATTTGTACATTTGGACCTTGGATAACTGATTCACCCCCTCTCAATTATTCTAAATTATTCCAATAGAGGTTATATTGCAAGAGAAGAAAGAGGAAGATCTTTTATTGCAATAGATAGTCCTTTATAATATGGAGGATGTTGAAGAGGGCCCCAAGGATAGCTCTACCCTTGAGGAGGAAATAGAGGTGGAGATTGAGCCTAAGGAGGATGATCTTGTCCTCTTATTTGGAGAACTTTCCTCTTTTGTGGAGGAAGAAAAAGAAAATAAGGTTCTTCATGTCCTTGAAGAACAAATATTTTATTTTGAGCCTTTAGAAGAAAATGAGGTTATATTGCAAGAAAAGAAAGAGGAAGGCTAGTTATTGTAGTAGAAAATCCTTTGTGATATGGAGGATGAGAAAGAGAGCCCCAAGGATAGCTCTATCCTTGAGGAGGAACATGTTGATATGCATGAGCATGTCCTTTAACCTATGCATATTGGGTAAAAGAACAGATCTGTGTCACCGTTTGTGATACAAAAACCTATTTTGGTCAAATCTCATTTCTCTACCAAAACTCAATTTTAAAAAAAAACTAAAAATACCCTTTTATAGATCTTAGATTCAATATCATCATTATATAATTTTTTGAGTGTTTAGATTAGTTATAATATGTTATAATCTCGAAATATTATAAGTCGATATTTCAACATTTCATAAGATGCTCTCTCAAAAAATGAAAAAAAATAATAAATCATATCAAAAAAATTAAAAAATTATATTTATCACTAGAGGAGAGAATCCTCTTCACGAATATGTAATTTTTTTTCAAGAAGGTATAGATTTGACGGGAGGAAAAAATTGTTGGATTCTAACAAGGTCAAACTTGAGTACTTATAACAAAGAAAATATACATCAAAAATAATTATTTCTTTTTTTGTTCACTAGCTATACATGTCATCTATAAAATATTTTCCAATTAGAACAAAAAAAGATGATTTGCACATACTTGTTTGATGGGAACTACATCCTATATTTTTTACAGTTAAAAAAGGGACTTCAAAATAAAATAATATGAATAAATTATTAGTCAAAAAAATAATAAAAATTATAGGCATAAAATTCATACAATTCTACACATTTCATCAGTTTACATCATCTTCATATTTTACACACAAATATCATTTTTTTTGTCATTAATGTTGAACTGTCACATTCTGATATCACGTTTCTTTATAAAAGGTGACACAGGTTTGTGCTTTTACCCTATTACTAGAGAAGATTTGGTATGAGCTAGAATGGTTTTTCTTATCCATAGATGTCAAGCCATCTTCTCTTTCATTAGACAATAATGAGTTGCACCAAAAAAAAAAAAGAATATCCACACCATAGTGTTGCCCCCAAAGAGGTGGCTCATGATCAGCATAAAGACAAGATGGAGATCATTTCTTCACAATAAAAGGAGCCACTTTCAAGTGAGCAAGAGATCATCATTGCAAAGCATAATAACATGATCAAGGTTGATTCCTTAGACCCCATTCCTTCAAGAGAACACCCCATTAGGCATCTAGCTCTACAAAAAAATCAGCAACTTGCCCCAGTACATGCTTAGTTTTGAGCATGAGGGTGAGTTCCAAAAATAGGAGCAAGTATGTCTTTCTCAAAGAGACAATGTCCTAATGCTGAAGAGCTTCAACTTTCTTAGAATTGGGAAAGTATTTCATGCACCAATGTTCTTTTGATACTTTTCATATCTAGTTGTCCACATGCATGGAAGAAACATAAAATTAGTAAGGAAGGTTAGCTACTTCAACAAGACAATAAATCAATTTGTTTAATTTTAATTTTGTAAATTATTGTATATAGTAGGTTAGATGTTTCCATCTTTCCAAGAAGTGCACGAGCACAACTATTTCCTTCCTGGAGATAGCAGATTGTGATGTTTTTGCCAAGTTGTAGAGTTTCTAATTTTTGTTGTGATAGAGATGTGCATCAGATTTTGATACTAATGACTCCATGCCTATTTTATTTCTTCAAGGTTACTTGTCATATGTTTAGAAAGAAAGCATCCCACTTGAGTTTAAAAAAATGTTGAAATTTCTTGTCACCCTTTAGCCCATTATAGATAACCGATCTGAGTCATCATTTATGGGCTAAGTTCTATTTATTTTTATTTTGGGAAAGTTGTGTATTTTTCAACATTTTCTTTGGTTCACAAACACATTGTGTATTTTTAGGTGCAGTAGAAGATGGTCGAATGATTTTTCTTGTAAGAATTTTTTTTTTCTCATTCAACATGCGTAGGTCAAGAATACAATGCATTTTTGCATGTCATAAGAGCTAGCATCAAATGATTTTGGGCATCTTAGGAAGATTTTTCTAATTACTCAATGTGTTTTGCACATTTAATGCACACATGGGCTGAAAATATAGTGTCTTTTTGTGTTGTTGGGACATCATGGGTCTTTTGTATAGGAAGAGGTTCCATGTTGTGATGTTGCACCAGTGTATTTTTTACCTTTTCACATGATCATAGGCCAGTCCATAGAGATAGAAGATCTTGTTTTGATCGTGAAAAAGCCTACAGATTTGTATGTCTTTTACCTTTTCCCATGACTACATGTCTACTAGAAAAAAGTAAATATTTGGAGTGATGGTGTGTAGACCAAAAATGTTGTGTGGTTTTGTTACTGCATTAATTTTGTTGTTGACTATGATATGACCTGAGAGCTAAATATTTATTATTGAGATACTTTTTTGGGCTTTTTCATATGACATAAGTGGTTTTCCTTACTATATTTCCACTTACAAAGGGTATGGTCATGATTTTCTTGACTACAGGGGCATTTATTGGCCCACATTCCATCATTTCATGGATCAAATACACATGAAACTCTAATTTTTTTTATTTATTCTATTTGGGTTATGTATTCCTTCTATAGATTTCTTCATTTATGGTTTTTTTCATCACTTCATGATCAAATCTACATAGAGTCAAAATTCTTTTGATATTTTCTTTATTTACAAATCTTTAACTTAGCTATAGTGTAGTTGGAGTTTAAACTAAACTATTGTAACTAAGTTACACCTAATCTATTTAAAAGGAAGTTGTGTACATATTTTCTAGGTTCTTTTGTAGTTAATTATAGCAACATTATGTTCTATATTTATTTTCCTTTTGTCTTAAATTGATGAAATATTTATGTTCATACCTATTCTTGTTGTGTTAATTTGTCAGTAGTTATTGCATAGCGAAATTCCTTTTTCTTTTAGCACTTAAATTAGTTCCAAACATGCATGTTATTCCTTAAGAAATAGAATATATTTAAGATTAGTGTGTTTTATTAATGTTAAGTATAGATATAGGTAGAGGTAGTAACCAAAAATTCAATCTAATGCATCACATTTCCCTTTCAGTGTTTTAGCATCTCCTTCTCCCGTTTCCTCAAAAGAAGTAGTTTAGGTCATCCTGATTGTAAGGAAGTCAACCTTCTCTAGAGATTCAACCTCAAAGTGCAAGTTCCATACTTAGAGGTTATTTCCATGTTACATAAGGTTTCTTGAGGGTCATACCTCAAGCGTAGATGTAAACTTTTGTATCAACAGTTACCTTCATCCCCTTCATAAAAATTATTATAGGCAGTTACTTTTTATCTAGAGGACTTAGGCTTCTTCACCCTAGAAGTATCCTCTTCCTCCCCATTCTCAAAGTCCACCTATTTATCATAATTATCAAACTCAATAAAATGATGTTCCACATACCTTTGAATTTGATGACTAGGGGTTTTAGCATTTTTTATTTGAAATACTCAAAGACGAGCAAAATAAGCCCTTGGTAAACAAAAACCTTCTTAGGATTATTGAAATGATTATAGATATTGGAATTTAGGGAAGATCACATAAAGAAGAGAAAGAAACAAAATCTTTATGCCTAAAATGGTTAAGGAAAACAAAATGATAATCATGCATGTCTCCCATCCACAATAACATAATGCACAATCACCTGAAGCATTTGGGCAAGAAAGGTTTCAGTTGGCTAGGGTCATTATACGTTTTCTTTTAACCTTTCATAGGATCCTCTTATTTATTATTATATTTAGGAAATTCTTTACCATTGGATCTAAGATCTTCATATCATCACACAAGTTCATGTCATTGACCAAAAACTAGTTTCTTCTCTAATAGAATAAATATTACTGAGAAATTTAATTCTCATTAGAGATACAAGGTTATTTTCCCACTCCTTGAAAAAACTTAGAATAACCTTGCTATTATATCCATGTAGCCTATTGATAAATGTAGCTAGTTATGTGAAGAATGGAGAGGAAACAAAGTCTTTATGCCTAAAATGGTTAAGGGAAATAAAATGATAACCATGTAATAGTAAGTCTCCCATCCACTATTACATACTCATGATCACCTGAAGCATCTGGCTTGAGAAATGTTTCAACTAGTTAGGGTCATAATAGGTTTTCTTTTATCTTTCAGAGGAGCCTCTTATTCATCATAATTTTTAATTTTTAGAAAATTTCTTCACCGTCAGTTCTGAAATCTTCATACCAATGTACAAGTTCTTTTCATTGACCAAAGAACTAGTTACTTTTTGTAATAAAATGGATGTTAATGACATTTTTATTTTCCATCATAGATATAGATTTTTTGTTGCAATCTTGGGAAGAGGTCATAGAGGATGACCTCTTCCTAGGAATAGGTCACCAATGCCAACCTCTCATTGGGTTTGTCCTAAAAAAATTAATCAAGGATGCATTTCATTTGCCTAGTAGGATTTCTATATTTATCTCAGTCTCCTTTAAGTTTTGATCCCAAAACAATTGTGAGGGGTATAAAAGAAACCCAGGTCTCCTTATTTAAATATTAAGCAATCAAGAATCCAAGTTCTCTCCTATGATTTTGCATCTCAAGCATTCTCAAGAAAATTATCAAACATAAAAATTATCTTCGAAAAAAATCTTCTTAATCATATAAATGTTCTCTTCTATTAAGGTCAGTAAAAGGAGACCTCAATCAAGAAATATGATCATTTACCCATCTACATTCATTCATCTACATATTATTCAAGGGAAGAGTAAATTAAGCTTAAAAAAATTGAATACATTAAAGGATTATTCCTAGATCAATGCATTTGTGAAGGAAATCCTTTATTCTTTTCTACATTTCAAGATTAAAAGAGTGAATTTAAGCAACATAAAAGAATCTTCATAGACATCATGATCTTAATAACTATTTATGAAAGTATATTCATTTACAATATAGATCTAATATTTAATTTATATTTACAAGATCTATTTTCATGCAATTTAATTCCTATAACAATGTGTATTCCATAATTGATATTTGGCTAAGGAAACCCCTTTCTATATGAATTTTCATCATGTTTTCATGTGGGTATAGGTGTAACTTGTGTTTACTTAGATCTAGAAATTTTAGGACCCTATAATCAATTAGCAATTATGTTCCATCAAAAGTGGTAAGAATAAAATATCACAAGCAACATCTTCCTAGGAAGAGGATGGCCTAGAAATTCTCTTTTCCTCAAGTGTACATAAAATATAAACCCTCAAATTAGTGGCCACTTTTGGTTCTTAGTTTTGATATTCGCACAAAATTGTCTATTTATCGTCAATCATTATGTAAACAAAGTCCATTATTTTATTCCATTAATCTTAGTTCTCATATTTCCTAGTGGTTTTCCACACACTAATAAAGAAATTAATGTCACAAAAATGTACAACCAAGAATAGATGGTAATTGGAAACCTAAGAGACCTTTTGAGAATAGAAACACCCTCCAAGATTTAGACTTGACAAGTGATTTTTAATCTTTGAAGAAGATCAATTTCCTTAATAATTAGATTGCACCTAACTATTTTACTTTGGGTGAAAAGGGGAGAAAGATTGTATAAAATGAAAAAGGTGGTGCGCCAAATTGAGCTTTTTGGTCTCCTCTTGTTTGTTAAGGAAATTGAACTCTGTAGAATTGTATTTATCTATTTTATCTCTCAATAGAGTTAAGGAATTGATACAACCCTATAAGACATAGTATTTAATTGTCAATATTGATAAATCAAAGCTTATAGGATCATAGACAACTTTTGATGATGAAATAAATACAACTATTCAGGAAAAGATGCACAATATAGATGAACTTAAAGATAGGTAAAACAATAGTCTATTAAGATTTTTTTAAAATATATTGTTTTACAATCACAAAGAAATAATTTTTTCAAAAGAAAAATAGAGCATAGAATTTACATTTTTCCTCTTAAAGATCTTAGGCATAACTATAATAAGACATTAAAGTTTAAACCTTGACTTAGGGTTGCATTGCAAGTGATGAATTTATCATGAGAAATTTGATTTCTACAAGTTGATCATCTTATAAGTTATAGAAATATCCAACAATAAATACTCAGCTAAAAAAGGAATGGAAATTATTTCATAGGTGAATGGTGATTTTCATTTACTATTGTAGAAACACATATCAAGGTCATTTTCAATGGAACCTCTTAAATGGGTTAACAAGAGTAGACATATCATTTAATTTATATGAGAGAACTAATTTGATAAGCCCCTATTTGTTCCCTATTGGAAAAAGATCCTCTAAAGAACCTTCTATTTTCTCTAATGCTAAAGTAATCATCTTTGATCACGATGCAAGAGCATCCTGGGTGTGAGGGAAATCTTGCATCACTCAAAAATATTTCAATTTTGGTCTTTTTCAGTAAGGACTATTTCAATGTAGAGTTTCTCTTTGTGCAAACCTACTATTTTTAGTAATTCAATCATATGAGCTCAAAATGTTTAGATTTCACAAGTGGAGGTTCATCTTAATTATTTCATTCTACTAGTGGAGGTTCATTCTCATACCATATATATTGCAAAAGTTATTGAGGCTTTTGGGTACAAAATCTTTGAGCTCAACTTTGAAGGCTTAAACAACTCTGAAACAACGTGGAATAGGGTATTGCACATTAGGAGTGATCATTCTTGAAAAGTACTTATAGCTTCCAATCGAAGCTATGGTTTGAAAGTTGTGTACTCTAGAAGTTGGGCTACCTAAAAGTATAATTTTTAATTATTTGAGCCAACCTTACATATATAATATGAAAATAAAAAATATTTTGAGGTTTCTTAGACTCAAGGGTTAGGGCTAAGTGTATAGAATGTTCCAGGATGGAAAAAAAATGCCTATATATAAGGAAGACTCATAGTATATTCAAGCTTCTAGATAAGATTGTGCTCATGTTTTTTAGCATCTTACCTAGAAGCTTGCATATAACATCATGGATTGTGGAAATTTGTTTTCATTAGGCTCATAGTATTATCTAGGGTAGTTTTTGGTGGTATTTGTGGCTTTTTCTTGAAGAATATTGTAAAGAAAGTGCCCATGTGACTTTGCATATTGTATTTCTAAAATTAAAAAATTCTATACTTATAAAGATAATTAGAAGCTCATTTTTTGTTCTTGCAAAATTTTGGTTGTTTCTCTAACTTTTTTGTGTTTCTATGGTATCAAGGGGAGTACCCTTCATCAAGTGATATAAGAGTAGGATTTCTTGAGTGTATAGATAGATCACTACCTATGTGACAGTTTGCACCAAGGTCATGGTTTGGGTTGAGCGAGTAGACAAATCATCAATTGTGAGGTAGTTTGCACTAAATTTTCATAGAAAGCATGAAAAATACCTCTATAATGGGAGCATGGTAGAAGATTCATAGGTGGGATACCTAAGGGTTTTAGAGCCCTTGAGAGAAAAATATAAGAATTTCAAGAATTCAAGCATGGAGGCATGAATCTTTGTATAAGAGATAAAAGTGAGGATAAAAGAGAAGAAGAAAAAAACATAGAGAAAGAAGGAGGAAAAGAAGGCTTGAACCAAGAAGAAGAAAGTATTTTTAGGGTCATCTCCAATATTGGAAAAATACCTAAGTTTAAGATTCCTACACTTTTAGGAAATCTTAACCCAGAGGAATGAAATCTTAACCCAGAGAATTGATCAATTGGATCAATGAATTGGAAAACTATTTTGAGTATGAAGATATTGAAGGTCCTGATAGGGTCAAGATTGAAAATGTCAAATTGAATGGCCATGTGAATATTTTGTGGCGATAGTGCAATAGAAGAGGGAAGGAGAAAATCACAATATGAGATCAAATAATAGTTAAATTTAATCAACAATTCATTCAAGTTGATTATTAGCTTGATATGCTAAATAAAATGAAATGGTTGAAGAAATCGAGAAGATCTATTCAAGAGTATACAAAAGAGTTCTACCGAGTTCTCATCAGAACAGACCATGCAAAAGATGACAAGGAAAATGTTTCTTATTACCTTAATTGGTTGAGAACAATAATTTAGGAGTTTAGTCAGGTATGAATGAAGAATATTAAAGATGCATACCATTTTTCCCTAACAATAGAAGAGAAGTTGAATAAGAATTTTGAGAGCAGACAAAGTGGAAAGGGTCATGGTGGAGGATTTGGTAGACGGTCTTATGGAGGTTGAAATGAAGATCAGAAGCATAATGATGAGGCTAGTAGTAGCAGTTAGAACCAAAAGGGAAAAAATGTAATTACTTCCATGATCATAATAATAGAGATCAAAGAGGAAGAGGATAAGGGTCACAAATATGAGGCTTATGTAGAACATGTTTTCAGTATGGAGAAGAAGATCATAGAGCATTTGAATTTTTATAATGCCAAGGAAGGATAGATAAGAGAAGTAAATAACACACCAAGGTGGCACATGTGGATGAAGATGTCAAATCATTACATTATAAAGATGTTAAAAGAGGAGAAGTCTTAGTTAATAGAAGAGTCAAGTTGAATGGTGAGAATGAACCAAATCAAAGGAGGAGCTTGTTTCACACTAGGTGCATGTGTGAAGATAAGTGTTTTGATTTAAGTATTGATGGAGGAAATACTAAAATTTTGGTGTCAAGAGAGATGATAACAAAGTTAAAGCTCAAGAGACCAAAATGCCCACATCCATACTGGATTGCATGGGTGCAAAATGACCACAAGGTCATGGTCAATGAATAATGCCTAGTGAAGTTCAAGATTAGGGTTGCCATGATAAGTTATGATGTGATATCATACAAATGCATTCATGTCATGCATTTCTAAGTATGTCATGATATTTTGACATGTGTGTTTTAAATGATGGTTGTGTGAATACATATTCCTTGACAAAAGATGGTGTAAGGCATAAGCTAAAGTCGTTGATACAAGCATTTTGATTTTTTAAAATAAAAAATCTAGATTATGATTGCAATTTAATATAAAATAAATAAGAATGAATACAATAAATAAAAAACACTACGACATTAAACAGATAATAATTTGAAAAAATAATAATAACATAATTTATTTGTTAAATTCAAATTTTGTATTAAAAAAAATCTAAAAATTAGTGAATTATTTGAATTGTACATTGAATTCAATATCAAAAACTAAAAGAGGGTAAGTATATTCTCACCTAGACTACATAAACTAATTCTAAAAGGTGGTAAAGTAAAAAATCATCAATATTAAAGAACTATCAAAATGTCTTTTGTGAAAAAATGCCACAAAATCAACTAACAACATTTTATCTAACTAAATCTTTGCATAACATAATTTGTGTTGGATACATATGAGAAATATGATTGATATAATGTTCTCCAAAATACCAAACAATGTTCTTATAATATTGAACTCCAAAAATAGAAAACTAGCCTTCATGTGACAAGTATATTTTGGTCATAATCATAGTATTTGTTGATGGATTTAAGCATAATAAATTTTTGTCTCAACATCTTGTAACACTTTGATATTGTCAACCCTATTTGCAAATAGTTTTGCAAGGTTTCCAAGAAAATTTTAAAATCTAGGATTTATAGAAATAAACGAGTGTCATTTTTATGAATAAATAAACAACTTGTCGCATACATAGAACCAACTGGATCTTGTAAGAAACTTTAGCATAATATGATCTTGCAACTTACAATTGTAACATTATGTTTTCTATTTTGTTCAATCTAGCATCAAAAAGATTTTAATTCTATCACTCTTTCAGTTAATTCTATTCATAACACATTTGACTATGTTGTCTACTAGGAAAACCTGGACCCTAGGTCAAGTTCTACCAATGTTCTTCCATAATTCTAGTCATATTTATACTAGAATCCTCACATACAAAAAATTTACAAATAAAATACAATTCTTTTGCTAAGGTCTAGAGCAAAACTGATAGAACATTGTATGTAGTTGTTAATTTCAATGTAGAAAGGAGATTAGGTGTTGACAATCATAACAAGTGAAGAAATGATGGATCATAATCTACATAAATTTGAGGCTATTAAACATAAAAATAAAGGACCCACCCTTCACCAATTCTCTCCATTGTTTAAGTAGAAAGGAATAAGGTATACTTGTTTTTAAATGACTTTTTAGGGTATCAATAGATAAGATAATCAACGACAACAAAATTAAGATCACTCTTATGGTAGAAGATGGCATCAATGTCAACAATAGAATGTTGATCAGAGTGAGACTACACAATGTCACATTCAAATTTCAAATTATCATCTAACATGATTTTTAAAATAAGGAAGTTGGGTTTTACAAGTCTTTTGGGAATAATTGTAACACAAAGTTGGATTTTTAGGACCTTATCAAGTGCATGAAGCAATAAATCAAGAAGTCATTTTATCTTGGAACCCTCATTTTTTCCATTGCCTATATCCCTTTTCCTATTATTTTTAGTCCCTTTAATTGTAGTTATCTTGGCATCTTGTATAGTAGTTTTTATGGCATATATACATTATGCATGTACATGTTTATATGGTGTGCAGATTACAGTTAGGGGACATACTAAATGAATATATGAATCTCATCGAATGGGCATGTTTTATAGTTGATATAGAGGGTTATATTTATGTTGTAACTTAGTGTTGATAGGAAATAATCCTAAAAAGATTGGTGCTCCAATTTCTTATGCTCAAATATGACAAGGGTTACATTGTTCTTAGGTCATAATTGATGGTTTTTTTTGCATGGAATTTTCATAGTTTCAAAAAAAATCATTTTCAAATGAAAGAAGAGTCTTAACAATTCTAAATGCCAATACCTAACCCTAAACTTGATCACATAAATCATACTTTTCATGCCCCTACACACAACTATTTTTAAACCTTGAAGCACACCAAAATAACCCAAAATCCCCAACACTCCCTAGTAGAAAATTCAAACACATATCCTTACCCCAAGTAGTGGATGGTATGCAAGCTTGCCTTTCACAAAAACTTGAAGTACCCAAAAATTCCACTCTCAAACCTTTTTCATTGGAATAGTTCCTTTCATGTGTGGTTGACTATGAGAATGACTTGGTGTCCATCTTTTTTTACATATATTATCTAATTCTATCAAAAATTCAATGGTCTCAAAATATATGGTCAGAATTCTAACCATGTTGGGGGCAACTGGAAAAAAAACACCAATTTTTAAAAATGTGTCCCCTCCATCAAAAATGGTCATTAGAAAATAAAGACAAATTTAATAGTGACAAGAAAAAGGGAGCCAATAAATTTGATATTTATTTCAATGAATATATCTCCAATCATAATTTTAGTTTGATTTTTTTGGCTATAAAGGAGTTATATGAAAACTAACTTTTAGATTTGATGCATATTACCTCATTAATTGACATATTCATTAGAACTATCATCCTTATTTACAAGACTTCATCTTCCATCGATGGAATATGGATGCCTGCATCAAGTACCCGTGTAACTCCCAAAAACTTATTTCGATTCATATTAGCACCTATTTGCAAGAACTAGGCAACATTCATGTGCATTCACAAGGTATCTCTGGAACCTTTTGTAGACACCTAAATTTGATCATACAATTAAGTAATCATATTTAGTCATCTCCTAAGGAATTTTTGATTAAATATTTAATTTTTAATTTTTTTATGTTATCCCTTAGTTAATTAATTTAATTAATTAACTATAGTCTAATTAATAATCAAATGACAACCAATAGTCTAATTTATTAATTAAATTACTATTCTTGTATAAAATTAAATAATTTACACAATCAATTTAATTTAATTCTAAATTTTATCATTTGATTAATTAATTAAAATAATTAAATCCCTCAAACCTGAACTAAACCTCAACCCAACAATTAGCTCAATCCAACCCATGTACCAATAATTACCCTTTTTAATTAAATACTTCCTTTTATTTAATTAATTCTTTTGCCTTGCATTTCTCTAAAAAATCCATACACCAACCATATCACCCTCTTTTCTAAACCACATCACCCCCTTATTTGAGTCTAATCACATCCTTGACATCACTTGCACAAGTTAAGGTATGAATTAAAACTTCCTAACTCAAGCCCAAGTCCACTCTCCTACCACATCTCCCTCTCCCACCTAAGTGCACTAAAGTCTATTTCCTACCTCATTCACTAAACTATCCCTCTAGAATCCATATCTCCTCACACTCATTCTACTTGTGATAATTGTCTCAAGGCTATGGATTTGTGAAAGCACAATCCATGTTTTCATATTTCCTTGCATTGTAGCCCTCCCTCATAATCTCCCTACTTTTCATTTTGGCCATCCATTTCCATCACCCTTAGCCTATAAATTTAACTCTACATCCTTCACAAATCATTCACCTTTTGATTAAATTTATTATGTCATTTTGAGAGCCAAAAGATACCAAAGAACCATTTTTGTACCCAAACTTTCATACATCATCCATCATTGAATCTTCATTTGAAGCTTGAAGCAACACCATCAAGCACACATTCCATATTAGACAAATCATCTGCATGTTGGAAGTATTCCAAAGGACAAGGTCTGTGTAGTCTTCATTCTCATTGGTTTCAAATTTGTAGGTCTCATTGTATGTTTTTGTTTTAACATTAGTTTTATGAATGCTTGGTTTATCTTTTTAATCTTTACATTACTAGTTTTCAAAGCATACACCTGTAAATCCAAGACTATGTAGATCAAGTGGAATAAACATGCTCCTACATCTACCATTATATAATAGACAAGTGTGCATCCTTGCTAAGGAATGGAACCTCACGATGTTTATTACTCCCTCAAACATTTATGTGACAAGGAGGATAGTGATGACTAGTAGATCAGTTTGTCAACCACACTTTGTCTTGGATTTTCATCCAATAATAAATGTCACTCTTAGGAAAAATGACTTCTTTATTTTCCCCTAATTTGACCTAGATAAGTTTATGTATATTTGATAAAGAAAAAATGGCTTATCTCATCTTTGGTTTAAAAAATTTTCCAATGGTGCAAAAATAATATTGTAATACATCAAAAATCCAAGTCTAGTAGAACAAAATTGGAGGTAGGCCAAACTACCATTCAAAGGGTTTTAGTCCAAATTCTTAATATAACATGTGGTTCCCTCTCTATGGTTTAAAAAAAGAGGAATCTGTGTATTCTCTTTTGAATGTAAAGGGGAATGTTTATGACATGATCGATCATGTTTGTCTATCACTATGATGTTGATATAGATATTGGGATCCATCTAGATTTGTCACTATCCTAAAATGACATGAAATCACATGGGAATCTATTTTTTCATATTAGACTTTTCTACGTTTCATTCCTTCAATGATTTCAAATTTGATATGATTTAAGACAAGATAAATTTTTCCCACAAGACTATAAATAAGGTCTACACTCCTCATAGTAAGGAAAGTAATGGAGTAAAGTGTCAAGAATAGAGTTCTCAAAAGAGTACTTGGATTATAGAAAGACACTCTTGGATGAATTTATTGCTAAACCATATTATTGAGAAAGATGGAATAAATGTCTTAGATTTTCAAGATGGACATAAGGATTTTGGCTAAAGACAAGGATATCATCTATACATGTTAATATTAACTTGGATTGTTTACAAAATATGGTATCCATTTATTACCATAAGATGTTGGGATCTTTTATAATACCAATTTTTAAGGCATTATACTCATATAAACTTTTTGGTATATGTAATCACCTAAAAATAGTCACCTATACTATTGGCCCCCTTCTCGGTATTTTGGCTAACTTAATTAATCATTTGCCTAGACTGAATTGCTAAAAATCAATTAATTTGATTCTAAATTATAGTTTGACTATATTATCCAAGTTCATTATTTTATTAAAATAAAATGTCCCCTTTTAATTAAATAAAAGAGCCCATTCTTCTAAACCACTCAATGTGCACACATAAATTCCTTTTTCTATTTACAAATTAAAAGAAAAGGCTTTTTGTCTCAAATGCAAAGTCAACTCTTCTTTTATTGGTGGACTTCCTCTTGCACCATGATCATGCCAAATTCAACTTGCACCCTTGATTATTCATCACTTGATCTTAATCTCCATTGTACATACAACTTTAAAATTAATAGCTCTCCCCTTCTCAAAGGATCCACACTCTTGAGTATTGTTATGATGGAGGTTTATCATTTGATCTTCTTGAGAACTTGTGGAGAACTTATATTTCCTTGTCTAATTTTCTCATACCATGGAATATTAGCTTAGAATCATATAGTGTAGTTTTCTATTTTACAATAATCTAGCTCACATAGTTTAACTAGCTTGGATCTTGTAACACTCTCATTCTTGCTTAATATAGTTGTATTGTGCATTGCATGCTAGCTTAGTTCATATTTGCATTTCATTTTTTAGAGTTCTCTTGGACATTGGCATTCTTTCTCTTGTCTCAAAGAACCTCCCATTGCATGGTTTACTAGCAAGGGTTGTGTCTCAAAGACTTAGCTAAGAGCTATTGGCATTGCTCTAAACATACCTTTTCACTCCATGGATAGGGAGCTCTAAGTCGGCATTCAAGCATTCCAATCCATGGAATCTCTTGGATAGAAGGGTTTAGAGTGACACATTTATAGTGTATAGTATGAATAATGCATCTTTATACATATCTTCTAGATGTACAACAACTTTCTAGAAGGCTTTTATGACATCAAACTTTGGGTAAATATGACATTCTTGGATAATCTACAAAGTATATACATTTCCTCATAAAGGGTGTTGATTGTCTTGCAAGAAGCTATTCACTGGCTTGTAATTAACTATCAATATTTTTTTCATATAACTCATTATCATTTTAATCATATTTTGGAACACACATTGCATGACAAGAAAATGGTGAAGAGGATAGAGAAGTTAAATTTAAAGCCAATAGATCCTCAATTTACTTTTTTCATATTTTTATCTCTTGAGGGATTATTAGGAAGTAGTTGTTTTTATCTCTAAGTAGCATTTCTTTGACTTTATTGTTTTTTTTCAATGGAAATCTACAAACAAGATTTCTCTTATGTTTCTTTAAATAATTGGTCAGCATAGATTCCCCAAATTCTTTAGTTAGTTATTCAATAGTAGGCTGAATATTATATCTATTTGGTAACCCAAACATATTCTTTTTCGTTTTGGGTTGAGGCTTAGTGTTCTTACTTGTATATATGAGTTCATGAAGAATCTAGTGATCACAAAGGGTTCCCAATTTCATATACCATGGCTATCGTTCCCAATTTCATAGACCATGGCTATCAACCACACCATAATAACCATCAATCTTAAAATGAATTAACGTCATTTCATCCTTATGCCCATGTGAAAACTCATTGGATACTTTGCATGTATAGTGAGAATTAGTTTTATATTTTCCAAAATAAATTTGTATTTCAAAAGGTATGCATTTATTGGATAGAAAATAGTTAAATTTAACTATATTTAAATCTTATCTAGTATCCCATAAGAATGTTAAGGGATACTTTTTAATTTTAGGGAAATGGACTTGAAGTTATTGTTATAATTCTTTAGAATAACTGAGAGGGGGGGTGAATTAGTTATTCAAGGTCCAAATGCCATGATAAAACTTTTTATGTTTTCTCTACAAATCCTTAATGGTCATAACTGAACTTATCATGGATGCAATTTAAATATTGAAACAACTAAGAAAATTAAACATGCATCACACCATAACACTAAGAATTTGATAACCCACAAACCCTCAAGGAATAAGAATGTAAAACTGGGGTGGGGATAATACCCACAAAATAACTGCGCAATTGATTTTAACCACTTATGATGGTCTGCCCTGTGAAAAGCCTACCATGTTAAAGGCTACAACACATTGTTAAATGTGACCTTGTTAGAGGATTTCACCAAACTATTAGGAATGGGCCTGGTTAAAGGACTTTGGAACATTCACTTGGAATGTCACCCTGTTAAAGGATTTACAACATGGCTATTAAACCAACCTAAGTCCATAGGTTTTATCTTAACTGTTACAATTGCTAGAAAGTAACAACAATAGCTTTGATCTGATTCAACTTACAACATAACTTGTAGATTACAGATCACACTTTAGTTCAATCCTTTGCTTGGCTTTTAAGCACTTTAGTTCTGTTAGCTTGTCTTCCTCTCAAGCTTTTTTTCCTTGAGTCTTCTTTACTCATCAAACCAATGAAATCATATATGTGGTCATCCAGTGAAACAGAGTATTCTTTGTTCTCTTACTCCTTAGCACTTTTCTTCAGCAACTCATGATTTCATACTTTCTCACCACCACCACACTTCTACTTCATGACCTTATGACTTCTTAAATAGAAATCTGAAATATCTTTCCCACTCAATTCTCCCTCTCCAATTTTAGGGTTTCAATGGATTAGGTAGGATATAATGTATCTGCCCCATATTTCTTCTTCATCTAGAAACCTTTTCTAGCATCCAGTTGTATTCCCTAAAAACCTTTTTACATGATGTTCTATGCCACCAGCTCATCACTCTTATCTTCTATCTGGTTTACAAACTTCTAGGTAACAACCTTGTCGACTCAGATCTAGCGAATCTTTGATTTCAAAATAATGCAACAACTCGACATTATTGGTTTACTGATACTAGGCTTGTTCTGTGTTACTCGGCACTTGTATCCTACTCGACATCTATATCTTTACTCGACACTTGTTTCATGCTCGGCACTTGATGTTTACTCGACACTTATTTTCTGCTCGGCATCTATATCTTTACTCGGCACCTGTTTCATGCTCAACACTTGATGTTTACTCAGCACACTCTAAAAGTGAACTTGCTCAGCTTCAACTAAGAATCTGTTTGGCACTTACTTGCTGGCTCGGCTCTCTCTCTCTAATGAACTTAGTTAGACTTTACAAATGACTTAGCTAAAACCTTACATCTTTGATATGTTTCAGTGTGCCCATTCTTTGTGTCTTAGAGTATGTCATCAATACGCTTTTTCATCAATGGCTTAGCTGATCCTTGTATTTCATTACAACATCATAACTTCAACCTTTCTCTAGGTACTCTAGTTACATCTTATTGATTGCCTCCTCCTTGTCAATCAACCAATTGATAGTATTTGGATCACTAAAGAAATTGTCATTCCTACAAGTAGCAAGTTTGACATCAATGAGAAAACAATGATTGAGAACATTCTTTATCAGTTCCATTACTTTTTATGTATAATCTCTTCAGTTATTTCCAACAATCTCCCTTATGATCTTTTTCAATCATTTCCAACAGTTATAAGCCTAGGCAAGATGTGTTAAAAGGTTGCTTGGAAACTCAATATTTATTATTCAACTCTTTCCATATATCTAAGTCATATCATGTAGAGACCATCACTATTTTCATGCTTTGTAAGCATCACCTAATCCCAATGAGTGCTAAGTGTTCATTATATTCTCATGAGATATGGATTCATGTGAATAACTATACATGAAATATGGGTCGATGAATTTAACTAAAAAAGTACGCAGTTAAATCCTTATTGCAATATCAAAGTTTGACTTGTTGTGGAAAATAACTCCTACTTATCAATAGAGGTTGTATTCTTCTAAAGAAGTTTTTTGAGTGAGCTAACTTGAGTTCATGTCTTCTTATTTTAATGAGGAATTCAATTGATTAATGATCTTTTCCATCTCTTATCCTTTACCGAGTTCATTGGTAAGGTTTTCATTTTCCTCATCTACAAGTTCTTATTCTCCTCTTTGTCCTCAGAAATTACTTTCTCAAGAAATTATATTCATTGTCTGTGCCATATTATTTTTTCCATACTTCTGATTATTGGTGATTCACTGGGATTGCTTTGATTCAAAGGTAGCAATTCTGATCTAGATCTAGTAGGGGAGCTAGAAAGTTTATTTTGGCCTATTGGAGACTAAGGTCATTATTTTTTATCATTAAAAGAAGGAAGAGGCTGTTGGCCCATGTAACCAAACTAGTGTATTAATAGTGCATTAATAACACTGGATACTTTTAGTACATAAAAAAAAACACCCAATTTTCCTATATCAAAAACAAAAGACATAATGTTCAAAGTATCAATGGTAAATGTGAGGTCTTACAACATAGTAATAATAAAAATATAGTGTCTATGCCATGTAGGGTAGGTAAGAGCTCTATGGCCAACCATGCTTGTCAAAAAATTGGAAGAAAACCATTTTTAAAAAAGTCTAATTTCTTCCCAACCACTTTGAGAGTAGTGTGGAAATCCACTCTTCCTTAAGGAATTGGAATAAATCTTTGTAGTCTTTATCTATCTTTGGCTTAGTCCTAGAGATCTTTTCACGTAGAACATGCAGCATTACTAAATAGGAATGCATCACTTTGGTAGTACAATTATTAGAATCTTTGATTCTCCTATTGAAGTTATCAACCTCTCTTCTCAACTCTTGAAGCATGCTTTCCTTATTTTCAATATTATCCTTCATCTTTCCTAGCAACCCACCAAGCGTTGAGCCACCAATATCATTATCCGCCTCCATAAAAGAAACTTCCACAAAAGAGGGGTTGGGTTTAGGATTTGAGATAGGGTTTTTAATCTAATTCTCAGAGGTGGGGATGGGGTATACTTAACATCAAAGGGAGGGGTGGAGTCCAAGGACTTACTCGAGGAATGGCCAAAAAATTCCTAAGTAGAATTAGCAACCAAGTTATCAGAATGTGACTCTTCAATTTTTCTCAAGACTTTCTTACATTTTTCCTTAGCAAGTTGGTTATATCTATGGGCCCTAGGGGTTTCAATAATGTGGAAAACATCTTTCCAAACACCCACAAGATCTTCTATACTAAACCCAACTTGTTTCTTGACTGTTTCCTTTGGGGGGTTGAAAAATTACTTCAGGGCATCATAATCAGAAGAAGGTCATTGTTGTAACTACAATAGATGTCATATCTTGGCTTTTAATTGACCCAATTTCTCTTTGTTCTTTCTCTCTTTTTTCTTTCTTGAAATCTTGGGTCTTGTATTCATGGCTTTCTATTGACTCTCTAGAATGCAAATTTCATTTATGACAGCAATTAATTTCATGTCAATAAAGAGAGAAGGAGATTTTTTCATTATTATATATAAAATTGAAGATCCAAAATAAGATCAATAATATGATTGTTTTTGTTGTTGTTTTTAAGCTACATTTGAAAAATGATTACTTTTAGACTCAATGTCTTCATCTAATAGAATAATGTCATTTGAATCAATGAAATAATTATCAACAAATTTATATACATCGGGCTCATCTAAGCCTTCTTTTTTAACCATGTGGTATATTTCCTCATTCTTTTCTTTGTTCCTATTAGGACATTTATTTTCATAGTGTTCAACTTTACAAATATAACAAACTGGGTTCCATTAGTTTTTTCCTTTCATTTTCTCTTTTTTTTCTAAAAATACCCTTTCCTTTTGGAAAACAATTTTTTATGTTTCTATTTTATTTCTTCATTATCACTTATTTATCCAGGGGTATTTCTTTTACATATTGTAGGAGATATTAAGGTTTTGACCTTTTTCAATTCTTTCTTTTGCATATCATCTTTGCAAACTTGCTCATTGATTTCTATAAGGAAATGAACGAGTTGAAGAAATGTGATTTTGCCTAAGCTGTAGTTTTTTTTTGCAATGACATATTCTAAAACCCTTTTGTGATAATATTCTCCCTAAAACTTCAAAATTTTAAAAAAAAATACATAAATTATTGGTTTTTTCTTGTCTTGGCAGCTAAAAATTCTTATATTTCTTAGCACAATATTGGTCAAACTATTTTAGAACACAACATATATTATTTACAATTTTTTTTTTAATTCATTCTCTTAGAAGCATCTATTCTTCCACTAAAAAGTCTTATAAACTTAGAAAAAACTTGGTATATGGATCTTTTATTCAAATTGTTTTTCTAAGCATGATCTAGTCTATCATAAATTTAGCAATATGTGTGATATAATTCAAATCTTGTCTAATCCTATCATATGCATTGAGTCCTATACTAGTTGCAATGAGGTTTTTCACCCATACATTTAGAGCACCAATGCTTCTAATGTTTTTAGCTTCATCAAAATTATCAAAGTTCACTAGAAATAGAACTTATTCTCTATAATTTTATAAATTTGTAAATGGTGTATCATCATGTCCAAACCCATTTTTACATCTTTCCATTTGTATTTTCCTTTATAATTGTATTTAATAATGGCTTCTCTCATTTCTCCTAGAGACTTATACCACACTTTTTGTATGGATGGACCTGGAAGGATCAAGTTAAGACCCGAGCCTTCATACTTAGCCTTTAGATATCTAATTGAGCTGATAGGAAATATTAGTGCTTTATGGTTGAGTTTTCTATATTGGTTGGGTTAGAATCAATTATATTTTATCTCTAAATTCACTTCTTAATTTAATCACATTTTTTCTATTTGCATTTAGTATAGCGAATGTGTTGAATAAGAGAATCAATTTTGTGAATAGTTTACATGATAGCATATACTTCAAATCTAATTCCTTCAATGGACTATTCCTATTTTTTAGAACTTAATTATTGGACCACTCACCACACTTCTACATGTTCTTTAATGCATGATATTTATAATGAAGCTAGTTTGCATGATCAAGAAGATCAGCTTTCCATTGATCTAAAAGATATTGTTCTAGGGTTGCCAAATAGGCAATAATTTTATTTGCATTAACTTGGTAACTGGAATACCACTACTGGTTGACTAGGACCTCATCTTTTTTTTTGATATTTTAAGTCCTTATTAAGGATCGTATGCTTTTGCATGCAAATATTGGACCAATTCAATACTTTACTCTCGGAAGAGACTTGTGACTCTTTCACAATAGAGGCATGTTGTGCCCAAAACTTTTTTTGATATTTTCCACTAGGATAATACTACATGAAATTTTAAATTGAGAAAATGGATCATAGAATAATATATTTTAAGATTTTAATCAAATAAACACTTTGCATCCAAATAAAAGAGAATGGTCAACATACACACAAATGTGACACAAGAAAAAACCATGGGAAGACCCTCACAAAGGAAAAACCCAACCTCCAAAATCATCCATTGCAGTGCCTCTCTCGTTTGACTTCTATAAGTCATCGTGATGGATGCAACCATGTTGATCTCTCCTTGAGAAGGGATCATGATTGGGACTATGAGTGGTCTACACCCTTGAGGTGATTGGATTTAGGTTACTATATTAGTTGCTTTGATTATGCTTATGACATATTTATGGGATTATGATGTGATTTTTGGTTCACTAAGGTTTGTTCAAGTGGTTACCATGATTGATGTGGTATCATGATGTTGTTCCATGATTACTATGAGATGTTTGCAGAGATTGCATTGTGTACTATTACCCTGCTACATAGGAATGGGTTCCTATAGTAGTGGTTAGTCATGTATATGACTATGTTCACTTATGTGTTTTAAGTGCCCTTTTAATATTGTTTAAAAATAATTATTAAATGCTTAAATAATTAGAAATGGATTGTCCATGTTGGATTCATTGGTTATCTGTTGTGGATATTTATCTTGTTATATTTTGATCTGTGAGATACTTGTTACTCATGTTATGTTTGAAATTGAGATGACCTAAGTGTCAGATGTTATACTTTGATTTCAGTATCATAGACATTAGACTACTATTTTGTTCAATTGATCATATTACATAATCATGCCATTTTGAGATGATAGTGTGTTTTATGATGATATTTGGTTATCCGACATTTGGACATATCTATGATTATGTTATGTGATGGATTGTATACTATGGTTATTTACTTCATTCTTGCTTCATGATGCTATATGCAAATGTGAGTGATATAAATAGATTATTTTAGTATTATTGAATAAATGGTTAAATTAGGTGATTTAATGCATTTATTTCTTTGGCTAAGTTATTATATATGATTGTATTTTAGTGTGCAGGATTTATATCCTTGATAGTGGCACATGAAGTTAGTGATCTAGCTATTCATATTTATGAATGTCATCCCTGTATAGTCAACATATCTTTTTAAATGTTTAAATTAAACCTTCTGGTGATTGAATAAATCTAGACTCACTTTCATTATGTGACTAGATCTATGAGTGTGTCTGTGCATTTAGAGGTTCACATTGTCACGAAGGTTGCTAAGGAAGTTCTATGATTTTGGCATTTTTGGTCTTTAAATTTTACTGAATTTAATTTCGGGTAGCTTTTCCATTGATAAATTCCTATTACTAGGAATAGCCTATTTTTCGTTTGGGTCAATTCAGGGTTTAACTAGGTTGGCTAGTTATTTTTCCTAATCGATAATTCACTCAAAAACTGAATAAGTATTGAAAAAGGAATTTAATTCCTCACTTATCACTTTTGAATTAGAAATTTTTAGAGTAAAACCCAAAAAAATCCTCTTCATCAGGAATTATTGTTCTATTCGTTGTGGGAGTTATGGGAATGGGATCATCGTGAGGTTGATCTCATTGGATCTAGCTCAGGGAGACCTTGGATTGCGGTGATTTTTGGCTACTTTTGTGAGATTTTTATTTTATGGTTTAGATTCTCATTTTGCCCTTTTGGCTGTGAGGTAGGGCTCTCTCAATTTATTGTTTCTCCTCTATTTCAGCTTCTATTTTTGGTATCCATTTTTTAGGAGGCTAAGAAATAGTGTTCCATTCCATTTCTATATGCTAGCTCTACCCGATTGGGTGGGTATGAACATTTCCTTATTTTCTGAGATGAGGGTTTGGGGTTTTGCATTGTTATGCTGGTCATTTTTGTATATGGACTCCAAACCTAGATTTTATTTGATATTTTTGGCTTTTGTGACCTAAGACCAAATGATTTTTAATTTTGAAGTTTTTGAGTTTTTATGTTTTTCGCCTCAATTTGCATGTCACCTAGTTTTATTGGGTGTTCTTGACATGATGTTGGTCGTGGACTTGGATCATCCATAGGATGTTAGTCAAACCATTGTTGCATTTTTAGGTTGCACTTTTATGTTGCATTGGGATGTGGGTTACATCTGTACTCCTGACTTTGTGTTCAGTTTAGTGATTTTATACCTAGTGCTATTGTTTCTTTTGGACTCTTGTTATGGCACTAGTAAATTTAGACCTAATTTTTTACCAGGATTTGTTGCAATTTCAACACAACTATGTTGACAAAATGACAAACATTCTCGTTGATCTTTTTTTGTTGAGCTTACGACACCCAAAAAGTTTGTCGAGATTTCAACATTACTATTATAGATATATTGACAAAACTATTGTCAGGATATTTGCCTCAACCTGTAAGAATTGTAAGCATCCTTGTCAAAATGCTATGCTCCTTGTCATCAAAATTGCAACAAATACTTGTCAAAACTCATGTCACTCATATAGCATCCTCGTGGAAATGCTATGGTCCCTTTCATCACAATATCTACAAATACTCATTGAAACTCATGTCACACGTATAGCATCCTCGTCCAAATGTTATGCTCTTTGTCATCAAAATTTTGACAAATATGTGTCAAAACTTATATCACACGGATAGCATCCTTGTTGAAATGTTATGCTTCATCTCATCAAAATGGTGATGAGTAGTCACCAAAACTTACGTCACATGTATAACATCCTTGTGGAAATGCTATGGTCCCTTTCATTGTAATTTCCATGAATACTCATCAAAACTCATGCCACACGTATAGCATCCTCATCAAAATGTCATGGTCCCTTTCATCGAAATTGCAATGTTTGGTTCTTTTCTTTTTTTTTAAATATTATATTATCGATTAAAATATGTAATTCCTTTCAAATCGAAATAGATATCAAATCTATTGATAGGGCATGGATACGATAGGAAATCCTGCCAATGAAGGCAAGTTTTGACAAGCTACTTCTGCTATCACGTGTGACTATTACAAAGTCCTTCAAGCTCTATAATGGTGGCCTCTGTAGGAAGTTCTAGAGTGTTTGCAGCTTTTTTTCAGCACTACCAAAGTTTTTTTTTTTTTTTAACCCCTCAATAGGGAAAATCTCTCCAATTTTTTGGTTGCAAGACTTGCAATTTACAGAGATAAGGGAGGCAATGGCATAGATGATGGTAATCAGTTTTAAGTGCCTGCAGGAAGTGGAGATAAGGGAATCGCCAAGAGATTAGTTGCAGTGCATCTTTAGCAAAGACAATGAAAGGGAGAAGGCAACCATGATTACACTTCTAGGGGCGGATTACTAGTCTAGCCATCATGTTTATGATGGAAAAGTTATTCACAACCTTTTCCTTACCCATTATTCAAGTTAGAGGCCACCCAACACTTGTCAACAGTATGTTCAAAAGAATGCTTGTGGATGAACTCTTTTACCAAGTGACTATGGCCTTAGACCTTATGGATGCCAATCTCTTGGGTGGGCTACTAAAGGCATTGTTTTCTCCAGAAGATAAGGAAAAGAGAAAGATTATGAAAAAATCATGGATGATCTTCAAGCACTATGTTGCTCAAGTTAATGATATGGAAAAGTTTTTGTCATTTTGTCAAGTTAATGACAATCCTTTTCCGGAGGATGTTGTAGCTAGGTTGGCCTCAATTGGTGAGGGTATTGGATACCTTTATGATTAAGGATGTATTTTCAATCTAGTATTGGAGGATCTTCTCTGTAACATATGTATCTATTTTTTGGTGATCAATATAATGGGTACTGCCCCCTAGGCACATTAGTGAGACATGATATACATAAATAGTCCATGTTAAAATGTGGGCAAACAATATAGCTTCATTCCTACATGCACAATAATAAAAATATGAACTTGGGTTTCAGGATCCTTGTAAAACCTGTTTTACTTAATCAAAAACAATAAAAATATGCACACATAATTGTGTTGTAATGAAGTCATTGTATTACCTTTATCTCTTGGCATGCACCTGCAATTTTTGAGTTACTAATAGGATATTTTGAATGGATGTTCATCATACTCTAGAGGAAAATTTGATGATTAATATGCCAAAGTTGGTTATGTACAATGCTACTACTAAGATTTCCCCCAAGGCATAAGGAAAAAAGAGTAGAAAATATATCACACTAAAGCATGTTAAAATACTCCATCATACTCCAAAGGATAATTTGAGGATTAATATGCCAAAGTTGGTTAAGTAAAATGTTGCTACTAATATTTCCCTCAAGGCATAAGGAAAAAAGAGTAAAAAATATATCACGTTGAAGCATGCTAAGATAAGATAATACTCTGCTACTCAATAAAGTAAATAACAATGAGCTAATTGTTTGAAGTAAAAAAAAATGTTAGTTTGAATTGATATGCCAAAGTTGGTTAAGTACAATGTTGCTGCTAAGATTTCCCCCAAGGCATAAGGAAAAAAGAGTAGAAAATATATCACACTGAAGCATGTTGAAGTTGGTCTGCACAAGTGGTGTTGCATTCTGATTAGTCAACATAAATTAAGTGTCACAAACATAGAAAAGAAATGAAACAAAAGTACCACAGGCAACTAACTTTGACTAGGCAACAACGACGAGAAAAGTCTCTGGATGGTGATTAATATGATACTCAAATATCGAGCACACAACAACCCCATGCCCCACCTCTACCAAATGGCATAGTACCTCTACTAGATCAATAGACAACCATGCTTGATTCATATTACCAAATGGAATTTTATTTCCATGTGGACATTCCAAGGGTGCATATCAAAGTGGGACTTCTTTTAATTAATCAAAAATCAAAAAATAGCATAATAGCTAAGAAGGTTGTGTCAAATGTGATGGGATAAAATGTTAAATCTTTGAATCTTTCATAGTGGTGAGTTTTGTTAAAATCCCAAAAAAAAACACAAATATGTTTATTTGGAATAAAAGATGAACATTAAACTAGGTAAACCACTACATCCAATTCTGAGTATGGTGTACCCTAATGGGAAATGCTTCATGCAAGTCATGGAGAAATTGATTGAAAAGATGACTCACACTCTTAACATTGAAAGGTAAAGGGCACTCCATCATTAGAATATCAATCAAAAAAATAGATGAACTTGTAAGCTAAGTCATCACCTATAGCCTTCTTGAATTTGTAAATGTTAGAATTTCAGCTAATGCAAATATAGCAAATCTCAAGAACAATAGCTGACCTTCATCATTCTTCCATACACTTCCACAAAATGTCTAAACAAGAAGTGGATCCTATAGGAAATTAAAATCCAACACCAATTATATTCAACCCTTTTTTTCCCTACTTAGGGAGCATTACATAATTGCACAAAATATATAAGCATGCAAATAGGATCTAGTGATATAGAATTTTGCCATGTTTACCTGGAAAATTTTTGCATAGGTTGACATTAGCATTGAGAATGACTATTGATTTGGTATATAAAACCCTTCATGATCTAAAGCCTCCATTACTTTAACCCAACTAATGTATGGGGCCTGCAGTAACAACCAGTATCAACTTCATCCAAAGCTCCTTAAAGCATGACACAAATAAAATATATAGCTTTGCAACAAGTTAAGTAAATCGTAGAAAAATCACCAATTCCTTAATAGAATCTTAAAGAATGTCTATATTCCAGGAGGTTAACCATGAATAGTCAATTGTGGAACTACGAAAAAGTGAAGAATAAAATGTTCCATGTGTGCCATGAGCATGAACAAGGTCTGTGTGAGTCCAAACAACAGTACTGATTATCTTGGAAATAATTTACTCTGTAAGTGGGAAAAACAATAAAAAAACATCTTTGCAATGTGTAACATTGATTATACAGCCATATCCAAGCTCCTCATTATTCCTGCAACATCGATGGCCTCTTCCAACTATTTCAAAATAGTATCTAACACTTGCAAATTGCATGCACAAGATTGAAAACTCATGTAGTGACCAAATAGTACAGAATTGAAGTAATCTACATATAAAACTAGCAAAAAAGGCCAAAAAGATAACTTTTCGAATCAAGGATCTAATCTTGTTTATACTCCAAGTTTAATAAATAAAAACTATTGGAAAAATACTAGCTTCACAATAATAAAAGAAAAGAAACGAAGCAAATACCTTGAAGTGTTGATAGCATTTACATTATTTTTTAATAGTGGTTTGAGAAGTAGTGACATGTGCACTTTTAGCTCTAACAATTACAAAGCCTAAAGGAAAGAAGGTACATATTTTGATAGCCCTTCACTGTGATGGAGGATTAACGAAATCAGCTCAATAAGATCTTTAGAGATTCTAGATGTAGGATTCTCACAAATTTCAGCCTAAGAAATGTACTTTAATATTTTCCTTCCAATGTTGAGGCCATTGTTAATGACCAAAGTTCACAATCATTAGTAGGACTTGAAGCTTTCTAGGCACAACACTATACCTCAACAAGTTTGTGAAGAACTCTTATTCTTTCACCATTGAATAAAGTCATAGGTAAAGGAAGAAAGTTTCCATTGTTACCTGAAGACCCATCTTTGACACTTGTTAATCATTCCTTTTCTTGTGGGTTTCCTTCTACAATAATCATGGCCTTCATAACAAAGATGCACATTTCTTGAAAGACTACAAAAAAAATCAATTTTAAATCAAATAATCATGAACTTTTGGGTTTCAAGCAGAAATAAAAGTTTCGACAGAGGGGATGGGATGTTAGTTCTTCCAAGAAGAAAAGCCAACTATTTCCTGATGAAAAGAAAACAGCAAGAATTGTGTGAGAAAGAAATCATTAATCTTATATCCAAAAATCTAAATCAGATAATGCAATAGTCCATTTTCTTGCCATGTCATGTATATACCTAAATTTTATGAGAATGGTAATGAACTAGAAGAAAAGAGCTTAGTGGTTAATTATAAGTTACGAAGTGTGTGTGTAGAAGATAATCAATATAACATTCAATCATTATAATCACATGATAACATTCATTACCACATAAAATTCATTAACATCTAATAACAATAATTCATTCAACCATTTTTGAAATATAACATTCAATCATTATAATCACATGAGAACATTCATTAACACATAAAATTCATTAACATCTAATAACATTCATTCATTCATTCAACCATTTTTTAAATATAACATTCAATCATTATAATCACAGGATAACATTCATTAAGACATAAAATTCATTAACACACAACATTCATGAAGAATTCATTAACACATAAAATTCATTAACATGCAACATTTGTGAATATTTCATTACCACATAAAATTCATTAACACACAACAGTCATATTTCATTACCACATAAAATTCATTAACATCATTTCCTTTTGGGCTTCTTAATGTTTTTTTTTTAAGTATCTTGTAAGAGGAATATCAATGTCCTTGTCACTCCCCTTTTCATTCCCCTCATATACTAATTCTAATGCCAACACATGTCTCCTCCTCATCTGTTCAAGAAGAGGTGGCCCCTGTGGCAAAGGGGAGTCTGCTGCAAAAATAATTGCATCATGAGTTAAATTCAAACCATTTATAGTAGTTAATTACATGTATTTAATTAAGTAAAAGAACTATAAATTTAAAAATTTATTTAAATGAACAAAACATACATATTCTTTACCTAAATGTGCCACATTACCTATATGGTGATTAGTCTGAACATCCCCCAGCACTCGTTTAGCATGACATTTTGTAGCCTCTAAAATATACACCAAAAAGGTTACACCAAGTTCAATTTAAGATGTTAAATTTTATTAATAATTACATAATTATTTTTAAATAGAAAATGAATACCTCCTTTGACACTACGATGTACATTAGGGGCTTCATCATGTGGCGTATAATAAAGATCTATGTTCAAATTAGGAGGTTGCATTGCAATGTCATGCACACATTATTATCAACTAGATTGTTGCTCAAGTATTCAATTTCTAATATATATTTTTTTGCATATTTACCTTTTCACATGATGTAGGGGGCTCTTGGGTTGGGCTAGTGGAAGCTTGGCTTAGGCATTCAGCCACAGCTTGATAGCCTTCCTTGAAGGAAATTTTTTGGTGTTCTCTCGTGGCCCCTAAATTAAATTCAGAGCCCTACATTTTTTATTAAAAAAAATTATTTCCATTTTATAAATAATTTTTTTCAAGAATTTATTTACTCTTACTTACAATTCATGCTTTAATTTTCGAATATCCACCAAAGCCAAGTTTGTGTTGCCCAATCTTTTCTAGCCTGGGCTTTGTTACCTTTGACATATCCTACAACATGTGAAATTTTTGAAATATGCTAGGTGATATAGATATAAAGATGCCTAATCAGTGCATTATTTCATTGTACTAGTAGTTAATACTATTGCATACCTTCTTCTCTCATTTGCAGGTGTAACTCCTCTTTTAACATCCATTTTTTCCTTTGCATCCAAAATGAATTCATTCCAATCCCTCAATGAAATAAAGGGAGGACACTCGTACTTTGGATTGTGGACGAGATTCCTTCTATAGGAGTTCCTCACAATGCTCAAATATTTTGCAGATTTTTCCAAAAATTCCTTCTCCTTAAAAATTTTACCAAATTCATGCTCTAAATCTGCAATGAACTGATCTTTTAATTTTTTATCTCGCAAGTTCCACCTTTTAAGAAAAAGCACAAAATTGTTAGATAGAAAAATTAACTAAAGTTGTGTACCTTGAATATACTCTAAGAAAAGTTGTGTACCTTATATGTATGATGGGCTCGAATATCTTTAGTGCATGGTCATAAAGTGTCTTATAAAAGCAATAATTTCCTTCAAAAAATGTCATGGCATGGTCAATCCAAAACTTGTTATGAATAGGTAAATGTATATTACAATATAAATAATAATAATTTAAAAGTACCAAGAAGCTTAGGACATTTCAAAAGCATCAGTTCATTATTGTCAATCAACAATGACGTCTACATAGCTCTCGTGCTAGAAACACAAGTAGATCTAGGAAACGATGGTGAATTATCACCAATACATGTGCTATGATCTTTATCTGGTGAGTAGACCTCAGTAATGAATGTACTACTAGATGCACCCATGATTAAAGTAAAAATTATCAAATCATAATTAACACAAAACCAAATATAGAAAAATAAGGATTTGCGAGGCATAGACCATAAAGGTGTCGATGTTTGCATGGCCCTTGTTGTTGACATTGCAGTCAACAATCTCAGATGGACCTCTGTTGACCTCCTAGGAGTCTCCTACACTTGATGATCTAGTGAAGAATACATTGGTAGAAAATACATTCTAATATAATAAAAGTAAGACTTAATAAGTTTTTGAATATTCAATCAAAGAAAAAAAATCCTTGTAACTTCTCAACTTAAGGATTATTTTACCTGAGGCAGTCAAAGCTCCACTTGTATCATCCTCATCGTGATGTATTGGACTAGGCACTTGAGTTTGCAAATAATCTTGTAACAAGAACACATACATATTTTAGTTCACAACATAAAATCAACCTTTATTGAACTTTTGTTATAATTAAAGATTCATTATTTCTTACTTTAAATGACGTATTTTGGCCATCAATTCTTGTTGCCTCTTTAGCACCTCCTCCATTGGATTTGGATCTTTGAAAATGCTCATAATTTCTAAATTGATTTTTTTTAGTTTTTTCCTCATCATATATGTTAAATTAGGCACCTCTGCAATATCATCATCAGAAGGGGTAGGTGCCTCTGTTGTTGCAAGCACTTTTCCCATATCCTGAACATCAAATTGTGATAGAAATATTTGTAAAACTTTTATAAAAACTCCAAAACCCTAAATAAAATAACATAATAATATAACATTTTCCAACTATCAAATTTGTACAATTTTAATAAGGCTTACCATAATTGAGGAATGGGTGGGAGCTGGAGCATCCTCATGGCCTCTATCCTGTGGGGGATCCATATTGTCCTATGAAAAAGATTAAATATAAAAACTTCAGTGATCATCAAAAATGCTCATTATTTCTATATTGATATTTTTTAGTTTTTTTTCATCTTGTATGTTAAATTAGGGACATCTGCGATATCCTCATCAGAAGGGTTAGTAACTACCTCTATTCTTGCAGGTGCTCTTCCCCAATCCTAAACATCAAATTGTGACAAAAATATCAGTAAAACTTTCATAAAAACTCCACAATCATAGCTAAGGATGTTGCTTAAGATTTTTGTTTTTTTTGGTTTTTTGTTTGCATATCAGCTTGTTGTTTATCAAGCTTAATTCAATACCTAATCAGTTTGAAACTTTGATACAATATTGTTTAATAATAAACTTTATCACTATTCAAGTCAAAAGTTTATCATTTGCAATATATCATTGTCATATGATTTATGATCTTCTTGTTCATGTTTAAAGTATTCCTTCTCTTTTATGCATCTAAATAGTTATCATATATTATTATTACAAACATACAGCAATCTGAAACTAAAAACAATACATTACATTAGCAAACTTTATCACTATTCTTTTTTTTTTTTTTTAATTCATGACTCCTAATTTTAGATTTTCTATATAGCAATTAACATTTTAAGGCTATCAGTTGTCCTCTATCAATCAAATGGATAATTGACTAAAATGACATGTTCTATTTTCTCACACTGTGAAAGGTTCAAAGAATGAAATGATTTATTTGCATAATAATTTAGTTTTGTAATTCTATGTTAAATGGCAAGAAAGTTCTATTTGCATTACTATGGTGTCCATTTGACAAGAGGGTTCTAGGAAAGGGTTGTTATTACAACAAATTATTAACTAGGCGGATGAATTTATTAGTTATATAATAAAAGTCTTAAAGCATTTATGGGTTATTCAAACACCAATGATTTCTCATCCTACTGGGCTTCAACATTTCAAATTTAAACTGGTTCTTTGCCAATTATGATCTTCTTATACATCTTTAAATTTTTCCTTCTCTATTATGCACCTAAATAGTTATCATATATTATTATTATAAACATACAGCAATTTGAAACTGAAAATAATACATTACATTAGCAAACTTTATGATTGTTCTTGTTTTAAAAAAAATTTCATGAATCATAATTTCAGCTTTTCTATGAATATAAAAGTATAATTTAAAATTAAGTTTGATAACCAAGTACCCCCATCCCCTATTCTGAAAAATAGTTGTGCCAGTACTAGTATTGATACCAATACCCTAAGTACCCAAAGTACCCCCGTCCATCTACAACCTTGATAATAATATAACATTCTTCAACTATATAATTTTTACAATTCCAATAAGGTTTACCATGGCTGAAGAATGGGTAGGAGGAGCATCCTCTTGGCCTCTATCCCGTGTTTGATCCATATCATCCTATGACAAAGATTAAATATAAAAACTTCAGCCCACTGATCTTAGCAAAAAAAACTTATTAATAAAATGGTATATAGTACTTACCACCCTCATGATAGTAACTTTTTTTGTATCTATGTGATTTAAATGGTAATCTATTAGCAGTTCTTCCCTGCACTTATTGATTTTATTGTACATACAAAAACTTGATTCCCCTCACGTGCCTCAAAAATGCAATTGGGTTGCTTATTAGTTGAGGAAGGTTTTGTACTATTTATAAAACCCACAATACTACCTATTTCTTTTGGTTTTCCATCAATGTACATAGAAAATCTTCTACTTTGATAATTTTCTTTCCATTGTATATAATTTGTTGATAGCGCATACCTACGTATACTTTTTTTATATTGAACAATTTGCATCCAATAATTGTAATTGTAACAAGGACCAACATACTTCATCAATTCAACAACTTTTTTGTAACATACCTTTATCCCATCCATGGAAAATAGGCCCAAACCATGTAATGAGGATGGAGCTATGCAATATATCCTCTCATTAACACAAAAATTAGTGTTAATTGGAGGTAGCTCATTAGGTACCCATTCTTTCTCAATATGTGTGTACCGAAAGGGCACCTTGATGTCGCCTTTTCTCTCATCATCATAAGAACATGACCCCCCTTTAACAAGGAAAAATTGCATGCATTTATTGAATTTTTTTCTAATCTTTTGACCTCTAGTTGATCTCCCCATTTTAGACGTAGTACATGTAGAACTTTCATCTACCATTCCCCCATTTCCCTCATTCAATGTATATAGATCTTACAAGTACCTATTTGGTGGTCCTTGCAATCCATCAAATGAGATATTGTCACATCCCCACTTCAACTACTAGAGAATTTTGATAATAATTAAACAATATACATAGAATAATCAAGTTGTGACCCATGCATATGGTTCTTCTTTGTCTATACATGAGAGATATGAAGTGTACTAAGTTGAAAGTGATTATATATTTACATGTTTATATGGTTTTTCTTTGTCTATTTAAAAAAAAATAATATAAGAAAATTATGTCTATTTATTGACTTATACCTGTTGAACCATGTCACTGTGCATGATCCTCGCCAAAGGAGTTAAATTTCCTGCATATGTTAATCATTTATCTTAAGTTAGCTACAAATAACTTAGAGTAAAACATGAAAATTTCACTCAATTTATTTCAAGACACTTGCATTTGAAATGATTAGAGCTTACAAGGAGTCATGTATATCTTTAAAAAAATTGGACATGTTATACTTAATGTTTATATTTGCACATATGGTTTGGAAAGAAAATTTGGTACATGTTGTACTTAACAAATAGAACTTATTAGGAGTCATATATATCTTTAAAATTTGGACATGTTGTACTTAATGTTTATATCTACACATATGGTTTTGAAAAAAAAATTGGTGTATGTTGTACTTAGCGATCAAAGCTTAGTAGGAGTCTTTGATCACATACCTTGTACATTTCAATCATGTCATTGATCATCTTCTTCATCTATCTCACCATCATCGCCATCATCATCCTCACAATCATCATCATCATCATCATTATCAACACCATCATCATCATCACCATCATCATCATTATCATCATCATCACCACCACCACCATCATCATCACCATCATCTTGATCTTCATCATCATCTTCAACATCTTCTTCTTCCATAACATTATACTTTATCGACCTTCCTCTTGGTTCATTTCTAACAAAAAATGACCAACCCTATTTATGTGGAACCTTTGAGTAAAATACTTTCTCACATTGGCTTGGAAGAACAAAGGGATCATCTCCAACTGGCTCAAACAACCTTGTATTAATCATTGTAAATCCATTATCATGTTGAATAACAATTCTATTTGGATAATTTTGATTCAGTCATAGCTTGTACATTTGACAATGAATAGAACTACTTTGAAGGAGTTAAAGTTGCACTCAATTATATCATCCAAGATGTCATAGTATCAATTTTGAGATTTTTGAGGATGTATGTTGTTTCTAGATGATATATTAGTGATCTCAAAAATAGCAGTTATCCTAGAATCACAAGTTTTCTTAGTGTCGTCCATCTTTATTATGCAAAATTTGTGCCCATGATAGTACGTAGCTTTGTGGTGTTTGACCTAAATTTTTTGAAGCATGTGACAATTATTTTCATCATGAGTTGGTATGAAACATATGAGTGATGATCATTAATAAATTTGTATGTACCTGTCCACCTCTTAAACCCTTTACTAGATCAACTACCATCGATGTAACATTGGAATCTCCATTACAATGAGCTTCTATAACCAATGAAGCAACACCTTCCCATGTTAATGAGCAACTATTTTTTTGACATCGCTCAATCCATACCATCATTCAATCAAGATTGTTCACAATATACAAATGTATTGCATCCCACTCTCGACCAATTGTATTAAAAAAATACACCAATTATAAATAATGGATATTGAATATTTATAAGAATTAATTAACTACAATAACATCTTATATTTACCTTTCACTTTCCTCAATCTACCTTTGCCCATCAAGGACTCCCCTTTGAATTTGTTAATGGAGTTTGGATCCCAAATACGATCTACATTAATCTTTGCTGCAAACTTAGGAAGATATTCACTAATATACACCATGGTCTAGTATACCATATATCCCTCGACCATAGGACCCTTAGGATGTGCTCTATGTTGAACCAAGCCTTTTAAAAAATTTAAGTGCCTCTCAACCATCCACATTCACTTAGTTGACACAGGTCCACACAATTCAATCTCCTCAACTTGATGTATGAGGTAGTGTTTTTGTGCATTGAAAAAAGTTTGAGGTAGACACTTTTTCATTTCACACATAAGATGGAAAATTTTTCTCTTCCAATATTTTGTATCTTCTTTATTCATTTCTTTTGATGACAACTACCTCATGTATTTTCCAAGATCATATTTAACTCGTTTGACACTATTCTCAAAGTGGTGAGGGAGAGATAGAGGTAGAACGTACTGCAATATTTGTAAAATGAGATTATCAATATTTTACAAAAAAATGCAATGAAAACTATGTGTAGTATACAAATATATAGTGAATACAAAATAACATGAATTACCTTAATAAATGTATGTCAATTGTGTGTTTTCATCACTGGCCCAAATTCACTTTTCTTTGATATGTGATCATTTATGTTCATAGCAAATGCTGTGGGAAATCATTTTTTTATGACTTATTTTATAGCATTGCTTTACTGCTCTAGCAATAACCAACTAAGGGCACTTGTATCAATCTGGTCTTGATTGTTATTTGATCGAATGAAATTTTTCATTGCATAGTTGGATTCTACAATGCCACTACAAATTTTGACAATTTTTTCTTTATCACACCTTCTATCCAGATTTTCCATAATGTCCCTATTACATTCTTCCCAATATGCATAGGATCAAATAAATGCATGATTGGGAGTTTCTCTTAGTATGGCAACCTACTAAATTGTGTAGGATAAAATTTTACTCCTTTTGGAAGTTTTTCATTAATGTCTCGATGACCATTAGGAGCATCAATTACATCATCAGTAAAAAAAATCAAAATATGAATTTCAAACAAAAAACCATAAGATGGAATGACATTACCTCTATGGTTTATTTTATTGTATTCCAACTTCCATAGGAAAGATGTCATTCTTTGTGGATTTGATGTAGTCTCATCTTTCACATTGAAAAGATATTTTTCATTAATTCAATACTTATGATTTCTATGGAGAAAGTGTATATTCTCATCGAACACCTACTTCCCTAAACTTTTTGAATGATGAGATTTCATCTTTGGACCACAAGCTAGACATGCAAATTTTCCCTTTCTCTGAAGACCTACAAGATCATGTATAATTGGATTAAATATGTTAACTTTGTGCTAGCACTATAAAATACCAAAAAAGAGGTGTTAAGAAGAGAACATACCACAAAAATGTGTTAGCCCAGGGGCATCATGTATTGTCCATACAAGCATTCCATGGAATTTAAAATGCCTATATCTTATTGGTCTAGAGACATCATACATAGTGATCCCATTCTATAACACCATCAACTCATCAACAAAGGGCTCAATATATACATTGATATCTTTAACTTGGTACTTACCGAGTTGAATGAACAAAAACATTACATAATTATTATGACCATCTTGATGGATTATTTATAATAAAGTAATTTAGATGACTATTAAATGAAAAAAAAACTAGATTAATTAGTGCCAACATTATGTGCTCTCTCTTTATGGTCATCCAAGGAGGAATGTTATTGTTGATAACAAAAACATGCCACACTAAGTAAGTAGATCTCATCTCTCCAAACGGATTGACACCGTCTACTGCCAATGAAAGCTTGAGATTACGAGGTTCTTCCTTAAAGTGTGGCCATTTTTCCTCTATTTCATTAAATGTTGAACCATCCACAAGTATTCACATAATGTCATCTCGACTTCTATTGCATGCATAGTAATCCATAAAATATGCCAACCTATTGCACCTGAATATTTTTTGCAAACGTGGAATAATGCAAATAACCTGAAGAACCTTGCGAGGCACCTTTTTTGTTATTCAATCTTATCAATATCTACTAATATGATAAATAGGGAATTATGTTACAAATTCATGTTGTTTATGATATATAATATGATTATTCAAACATGCATGTATTGTTTGATACTCTATCCCAATATCTTTCATAATGGCAATTAATTGTTGATACAAGCGAGGTAGAATGTTTGATAGTGATAACAAACATTCAACTATCAACCTACAAAAAAAAATATAATTTGTTAATATAAAGAATATTAATCACTGCAAAAATCACCCAATGTTAATTGTAAGGGAATTAAGATTGAAAAATGAAAAAAGATAACATACCTTAACATACATCTCATTTCTACGTTGGATAAACTATTCATAAACTTCAAGTTCACCAACAACAATACAACAGCAAGAAGAGTTTTTTGGGAGCCTTCATATAAGGGATTGTGTGCCTTCTCAAGTATAGGTACATCTAGGTCTACATTAATATAATCATCATTATCATCATCTTGATCATCATGATCTTCTTCAATTGGATCATTACCTTCTATATTCACACCTCCGTGTTCCCTCATTTCAAAATCCACATTCTCTGAATTGTCATGGTCCATAACATGAAACCTAGGGTGGTTGGCCCATATCAAAATGATGACCTTATATTAACCATGACCATGATGTCACCATCAAATCATGTCTTATGTATTTTATAAGTTATTAAAGTACATACCAATGGATGAAATTTTTTTCCCCCTTCAATGTGACCATGCTGCCTGAAATGTTCCTCAGCTATTTTGATTAGATATCTTTGAGTCTTTAAGCCCTTGCAATTTTTGCAAGGACAATAACATTTTCCATCGCCTTTTCTTTGTAAGCTAGACCATAGTTTAGCAATTTTCTCCCTATTTTGTTGGGTGTTGATATCATTAAACATGGTCTTTCTTAAATGGAATGACTCGTTGGTGGAAGAAGGATGATTTGTTTGCAACCTGTAGATTCTATATCAAGTGTATTAAAAGAACATCCAACATTAATAATCAACATTCCTTTTGGTAGGCTGATAGCTGTATTGCAAACAACATATAAATCTATTAATATTTAACACTCGTTAATATTCACATTATAAACTAATCATATATTATATAACCTTGAATTATTTCTCCTTGGTTATTTTACAAGACCAGTCAAGAATATCTTTACATCACCAGTAATAATATAATCATTGATTATGGTAGGGACCAGTATCAATCAGCAATACATGAAACAAATAGATGAACACACCCACCACCTTTAAGAGGAAATATTTCTTCCAAGGAGCCCTAAATTTTAGAAAATAGTTTGGTCTCTATTAAGTGTAAAGCTCAAAGTCTCGGCCTTGCAGTTGTAGAGCATTTACTGAGCATGTAGGTGTAATAATTTTGTGAAAGTTTATGGCATGTGAAAGGCTAACTGAATTTCATTTGGATTTTTAGGCATGTGGGATTATAACTAATACTATTGACAAGGGAAGTACAAAATGAAGGAATCCTTCTTTTGCAAAATGCTAAAGAATAATCTCTTAAGTCTTTCAGCTACGGTTGCCAAACTAGTGTAGAAATAATCTCAATTGGAACAATGTTATAGAAGTCTCAAAGAGAAATCAATTTCCCTACCAAACAAAAAATTTTGGTTACCAGCATTAAAGAAAAAGGAATCCTCTTTCCACCTACATGACTTGTTTATTAAAATCTAAAGACAATTGTAAAGAGTAGCTTCTTAAATCTATTAGACAGTAAGCTTCATAATTGTTTCAAATTTTTTCCTTCGCCTATGACCATTCCTTGTACATAAATGGGCAGTTGTAATCTATTTATTTTTGTGCATAGGGCCCTCTACCCACAACTTGGGTTGTATCATTAATAGTTTGAAAGAGCAAGAAATTCATTCATTTTGTTTGGATACCCTTCTATGAGATAAACTATACATAGAGAGATATCAAATTAGTTTCTAATTGCATTGTCACTTAAAAAAAAGTAGAGGCAATTAAGAGGGAAACAATACAATGCCAAGAAGTATCTGAGTATCAGGTGTCTTTCCTAAACTCATCTCAACTAAGTTTAAATTTATGGTGGATTAAGCATATGTAATTTATTTTCACTTGCTTTTTAGTGTATGTGTTTAACAAGCAATCAACTTAAATGATTTTGATTCTACCATCCATACGTGAGCAAGACTCTACAAAAACATTGAGTGGTGGAAGTGAATTATATATTGAATAGCATGTTATCATATGGACTAAATCTTTTACTATTTCTTCATTTGTGTAGTTCTTGAGTTAATAGATTTGCCTCCAGAAGCCACAAGTGAGAAATAAAAATTACTTCAATCAACCTTTGTTTTTGGTAAATTTATTTTGAAAGTTCTTCATTTAATCAACATGTCCATTCTAAATTAAAGCTACTAGTTTGTTGTTAAACTATGTGTGACCAATGTGCCCTGTATAATCCACTCTAATGAATTTTGAATATTCAACATTCTGCCTATTGACAAGCTTTAACATGTCAAATCCTAAGACTAATAAATTTCTCATAGACAAGAAAACCTAATTCTATCTTTTTAACCTTCCTTGGTTATTCTAGTTTGTAATTTGGGGGAAACATGGTGCAATAATGAATTATTAGGACTATCCAGCAAGGTTTTGATAGCACTTTGTTTGATATTGAATAGGAGGAAAATATGTGTCAATTAAAGGTACGTTGTTTTAAATTGTATATATATACTTCTGAAATGTCTATTGTCAAGGCAACACATTCATTTGCAGTCCAAGATATGGCTTCACCTTTTGAGTAACCCATTAGATGTTGCTTTTATTTGCTAAAATTAATCATAGATGTAAAGTGTAAAGAAATGATACTAGTTTTCCTTTTGTATTCAATTAGTATTGGCAAATTAGAATTCCAAACAAGTCCTTCTAAAGTAAATGGAAGAAAAATAATAGCATGGAATTCAAATTTTTCTTTGTAAGTGACTATCTCTACAATAATAATATTTACTCTCTTATTTCTACTAATGATCTCAATTTGGTGTAGCCATGTACTGAATCTTCAAGACAATCTAATGGTGTCACTTCTTGATAGCAAGGGTGACACCATTTCTCAAATAGGTTTTTTTTTAAAGAACTTTGTGAGTTCCATCTTGATATATAGGACTGAGAATATGTTTGAAATATTTGGCTCATCAAGTTATAATATGAACTCATCTATAGAGATTGTAACCCCAATTATTTTTGAGAAGGGCTCCTTGGAAGAACTATTTCCTCTTAAAGGTGTTGGGTGTGTTCATCTAAGGTTGAGCTCTAGGAAGATGTTCAATACTTTCTCACTTTCTTTTTAAGGGAACTCTTCAATAGAACCATATATAGTTTCTCACAATATACTTTTATACCATTCTTCTACTATCAATATGTATAGGTAACATTTCAAGGTCTCAACCTACTTTTTTAAATTTCAATTTTCAATAAAAAGAGGTTGTGTGGAGGAAGGCTAACTCAATGGAGGAAGGTACTTCATTTGTGATTTTTTCATGGATTAGCTAGGACTCAAATCTAAGTATAAAATTTTTAGATGATCTTACAAGTTAAATGATGTTTCTTGCATGTAGGAGAAACAAAGAGGGTGCATTGGTATAACTCTCGATGCCAAGTAGTTTGAACCAATGTCAGATTCAGTTGAAGATCAAGATGTTGCTTAGAGAGCATGAGATTTGAACTTGGATGGTAAATACATTCAAAGAAAGAGGACTAATTATTTATTTTTAAATGATTCTTCATATTAGTTTTTCACAATATATAAACTAGAATATGATTGTTTTTACTTTCAAACATTTGTGTTTTTCAATCAAACACTTTTAATGATCCATTATCATAATGAAAAATAGAATAATCCCAATATCAATTGAGAAACTTTGACATAAATTGCAACCATTGATAAAAATATGGATAATAATTTTACATAAGCAATTTTAAACATTATCTTCTTAAGGTATCCATAACTCCTACAATCAAGATCATAGGATTACCAAACCTTAACATTGTATCCACCAACCAACAACTTGCATGAGAACATTATTCTCACTTGGTTGAAGGATTTTGTGTTCATAAATATTCCCTATCACAATATTAGTTCTCAATCTTCACCTATATATCATTAACATATCATTTGAAAACTCTTTCATAGTTGATTATCTCTCTCCCTATTTAATTATTTGCATTCATCATGATTTTATTTGTCTGATCTACCACAACATTATCCTATTTCAGGCTAATCATCCTTCACAAAAAAACATGACAAATCTAATCAGGGTTTACATGACTTAATGAGGATACTAAGCCCTTCCACTAGTTCATTCTGATGAAAAGCTAGACCTTTGGAATACTTTACAAGGAATCATTATGTGATTACCATTTACATTGCCCATAACCCAAACTTGACAAGTTTGCACTTTCCTATTAGCATATAGGTTAACGCAACCATCTAGTAACCTTAACATATAAAATCTTCCTTACCCCTACCATTAAAGACACTTTTATCATGATGTGATCAGTATTTACATTGCCCATAACCCAAACTTGACAAGTTTGCACTTTCCTATTAGCATATAGGTTAATGCATCCATCTAGTAACCTTAACATATAGTATCTTCATTACCCCTACCATTAGAAACTTTTAAACATCTCTATTGATTTTCTAAAACTCCAACCATCTTGACACACTAAATATCTTTAATCAAATGAAATAAAAACAAGTTTTATACCTTGCTATCATGTTATGACAGTCTACTCCAAATCTACAATTTCTTGTATCCAATCCAAAAATCTTGTTTTTAGACTTAATATAGATATTTCACAAATCAATATACTCTTATTATACTATTTTCACAATATTGTATCGATATTTTAACCACCCATCTAATGGACAAAGCCCTATTGCAACTTCACACACTCAAAAACCTTACCCTATGGCAGTTTACTAGTCACATTTTAGTAATCAAATGCACATTATTTCCTTGCATGGGTTCCTAAAAATTACTTGGAAATTTTTTATCTACACCTCTACACGTTCAATTGAAATCATGCAAAATATTACATTGGAATGCTCTCGGGTTACCTTGGATTAAAGGTTTGCTAGTCAATCTTCAAAGGAATGCTCTTGAGTTACCCTAGGTTACCCTTGTCGTGTTTGAGAAGAACAACTTTCTAGGGATTCTACTTTGGTGAGGGTAGCCCATTCTTTCTCAATATATGTTTGGGTCTATCTTTAGGGGATTCCCTATCAAACAATACACTTATGACCCTATAAAAAAATAGAGGTTTTTGCGTAAGGAGAAAAGATATTCCATGTGTATAAAATTAGCATAATTCAAAAAATAAACCACCTAAATTAGCCAGCTATGGGGTTTCTGTGTAGAGACTTTAAAGAATATGTGATTCTAAGTATATACAAATTGGGTCTCTCAACTTTTTCATGCATTGCAATGCATTATCACAAAAAAACTTATCGCCTGTGTATGCAAACCTGCCTCTATATGTGAACCCACCTCCTCCTGTGAACAATGAAAAATGTGTTCCAACTTTCATTTTTTTTCAAATATAATCCCATGTTTATGGCTATTTTGACATCCCTTGTTTGTGGCTATTTCAACAAACACGAGAGCATAAACAAAACAAAAAAGTAGTTCACAAGCCAATTTGGCCTCTTGTTGAAAACTTTTGTCAAAAATAGAGGCCAAATGTACTAGTGTAGTTTCATGGACAATAGGATTAGTCTAGAATCCATACTCCTAGATTGAGGTCGGTTGAGTTAGTTCATGATGTTTGGTCTTGTTGCATCAATGGGATTTGTGTAGAATCCATTCTCCCAAATTCATGTTGGTTGAGTGAGTTCATGGTGTATGGTTTTATTGTGCTTGGGATTCATGTAGAATCTATCATCTAGTCCTTGTGTTATGACCTTCATGATGGTGGTGTGCCACACACAAGCATGTGCATGTACATTTATTGGATGATCTATGAGGCCTGATATTCCATGTACTTCCAGAAGTTATGATCATTTAGGGTTGGATTGGGAATATGTTTTTGGCAATATAACCTATCAATCAAATAAGGTGACATATGTGGTTGTCATTTATGGCAACATTTTTTTTGCGTTTTACTCATGATTATTTGTGAAGGAAAATTGTCTAAGTATTACACAGTGTTACGGCAGCATGACAAGATTTTTTGATAGTAGAATATTCCCTTGGAATATTATATTGCACAGTTAACCCTAGATGCATGATGTCATCCTGATGATGCATACCAGTGTGCATGTCTGTACAATCAACCAAGTTCAAGTTATGGAAGAAATTATGATTTAGATACCTCATAATGTAGAACAAATCATGTCAGCAAATTGACTTGTACGACTTGCAGAATTGTTTTGATTACTAAACCTTGTTGAGTTGACTCTAAGGATGATATGTGAGTCAACTAAGGAAGAAATTATTAATATGTTTGATATAAGTAAAGAAGTTCAAATGTGAAGTTAAAAGAGAGAAGGGAATGTGAATGTGATACTATGATATGTGATGTGAAGCAATGTTATGCAAGATACGATATGTGTGCAGTCACTATTTGTATGAAGAAATGACAATCAGAAGATTGCAAAGTATAAGAAGTGATCCAGTATTGTATATATGCCTATTCTCTTGAAGAAATTATTGTATAATTTCATGTTAGGGTAGTGGACTCTTCTTGCATACATTTGTATATGATTTACCAACTCCGTATAGGGTTGAAGCAACTCCTAATAGGATTGAGGCTTCTAACAAGTCCTAGTCTCCTAACAGGGACTCAAGACACTATGTATTCTTCATAAACTCCTAATAGGGTCAATATCCTTAATAAGATTCTTTTATATAGTGAATCATCTAGTGGGTTTCATCCCCACCGGGTTTTTCCCTTGGCTAGGGTTTCCCTAGTTAACAAAATATGGTGTTACAAGCTCTCTCTATGTATGGTTGTTTCTATTGTTTAGCATTTTTGGTTTATTTTCTTATGCATATGGAAAAGTAATTAATAATATTCAATTGTGGGTAAAAAGATTTAAAATATTGATTCACACCCCCCCCCCCCCAAACATCTCAGTATTATCTATTTCTAACAATTGGTATCAGAGCCTACTTATTCTGAAGAGGCTTAATAGCTTGAATAAGATCCCTATGGATATGGAACAATTGAAGAAGAATCTTGAAGAAGCTCTTGAACAAATTGATCTCCTTACTGATGAAAGAGATGGCCTAAATGATAGATATAAAGATGCAAAATCTTGCATTGGTGAACTAAAGGACAAGATAGATGACCTAAAGCAAAAAGGACCTAGTGAGCAAACCAGTGATGATGATATTGAAGATCTAAAGAAAGAAAATGAGATCTTGAAACATGAGTTAAAAATAGTTGAACTCAAGCTAACTCTTAAGAAAAATGGAGAAAAGAATGACTCTAAAATAAAAGCTAAAAATGTAGATCTAAGATCCCAATCAAGCAAGGTAATATATGAATTGGAATCTATCAAGTTAGAGCATACAAAATTAGAAAAATACAACACTATTGTGAAAGGTGAGTTGGTGCAAACCAAGCAAAAACTTGAGAAATTATATACCAATAGTGAAAAGATTGAAGAAAAAATATTTGTACAGAGACCTAGTTATGACAAGACTGGACTTGGATTCTTCCTTGGACAATCCACCAAGAAATCTATTGAGAGAAAAGAACCTAATACCCCGAAGTCAAAAAGGATCTAAGCATAAGAAAAATAGATAATACATCTAAGGACAAGGAGAATAGTTGTTAACTCTAAGAAATCTAAAGAATCTTATTAAGATGAGGATAACAAAAGAAAGGAATCTCATGCCTAGTGTAATGAACTTGAACATATTGGAGACGATTGCAAAGGTAAGTCTTCTAAACCTATTTCAATTTTTTATTGTCATAATTGTCATGGATATGGGCATTATGTAGTAGATTGTAAGAAACCTAAATTTGATAGTGATAATAAAAATTGTAGAATTTCTAGGAACACTAATGGTGTAGGCAATAGAAGAAGATCTCCCAGCAATGAAAGTGGAGAAAGAAGACAAATTTTTGTTACATATGCAAAAATCTTGGACACATAGCAAGGAATTGCAAAGCACCTGACAACCAAAATAATGAACAAAGAAGGAATGTACCTATATGCGAATTATGTAATAAATTTGGACACAAAACAAAGTTTTGTAGAATGGATAGAAGAAACCTTAACAGGAATCAAAATCATAGAAGGAACAATAGAAGAAATGATGATAGTCTAAAGGAAGAAATGAAGGGGTTGATAGAAGAATTTAAGGAAATATTTGTAAAAGTAAGAGAAGTTGGAAGTTCTCATACAGTTCAGGAAGAAGCACATCCTTATGTACCTAACAAGATAGTAAAGTCACTTATTGTTTGTGACCCATCTTACCTGCATTAAACATGCTTAGTAAAATCGTGTGTCAGTTAATTATAACTAATGTTAGAAAGCATTTCATAAGTTTCACAGTCTACAATTAAGTGTGCATTGCTTAATATGATCAGGATAAGGATATATAAGATGAATAACCTCTATGTTATATAGAGATAGTATTTGGACTAGTGGCAAATATGCATTTAATGTGAAGTACAAATTTTGAAAGATTTAAAGGACACAAATTGATTTACAAACATCATTTGCTTGTGTGAAATCTTAAGTGTGAGATTGAAGAGAGATTTGAATTATTGAAGAAGTTTGGAGATACTCAAAATTGCTGAAGACCCTAAAATGCAAAATTAAGGTATTTTCTGAATTTTTCGAGTATATTTTTAGAAATGGCAACACAAGAAGTGTTTAATGTAAGCAATAGACCCAGATATAATTTCAAGAAACACCCATTTGTTTCTCTACTTGATGACCCCATTGGAGCATTTTTGCAAGTGTTAGAAAATGTTCTTCATGTTGAGGACATAAAAGGTTATATTCACTATAAAATTGAAAGCATAGGAGATATTGAGATCCATAAGGAATTGGATAAAATGTGCAACAATTATTTGTCACTAAAACCAGAACATGCGTACTTAGAACAACTTAACCTAGTTAAGCACATGTTCTATACAAACTTTGATAATCATGAATGGACAAGAATAATTCTGAGCAGAGTTCATTATGACCTTCTATGGTTGGGAGATTCTATCATATGCATTGATAATGACCTAATTTAAAAGGTCATAGGTTTAAACAATGAAAAATACAACCCAGTGAACATAAAGAATGTGTGCAAGTTAGTTGAAACAAATCTCATTACATATTTTGATGGAAAAAACATGAAGGTCAACACCATTCAAGATGATGGAGTGAGACTCAGTAGTAAAATTTTGGGATATAAGTTCAACAAAGGATCTAGGATAGATTTAGTTCTTGTCATATTTCTTCATGTAGCTTATATGAAAATAAACAGTAAAGAGGTAAATCTATATGACATTATCCGAGCACAGTTGTTGGATAACATATCAAGAATCAAGAAGTCTAGGAGCACAATCTTTAGGTTTGAATCCCTATTGACACATATATTCTTCTACGTAATAAAGAAGTTTCCTAGTATCACAAATTAGGATGGAAGTGAGTGTGAAATGTACACTATCACTCATGCATACAAAACCAAACCAAAAACATTCAAAGACAATGATATTGACAAAATGATGAAATCTTTCCAAGCTAAAATGAAGCAAAGGTATAGGATACCTCTTGTGCTAGTGGAAAAATATAAGGATGAACTATGCTTCATGGTAGAAATAGATTTCACATGTATGGAGGCAGTAGTTCTTCGAGTTAAGTTCATTGAACCTATGGGTTATGAAATGAGTGAGGAACTAATTGAAGGATATGAAAAGATAATCCTACACTCAAAAGTTGATTTTGAATGTCCTAGATGGGGGACATATACTAAGAAGATGAGAGAAGTTAAAATAATTCAAATAATCAAGGACTCTAAGAAGAAGGTAGAAAAAGTGATTGATTCTATCTTGAAGGAATCACAAATGTCAAGAAAGGAATTTGAAGAGATGAAAGGGATAACCATGGAAATGAAGGCCAGTGGTCAATCTGAACTATTGACCCCTACAACTATTGCAATGGTCAAACCTACTGAAGAGGTCACAATTTTCTAGACAAGTGCACAAGCACCTATAGTACCATATGTAGTAGTTGCGCAAAAGCAACCTCTAAGGAACCCAAAGAAAATAGAGGAAGTTTCAACACCTAGGAAATCCACAATGCTTGAGAAAACCCCTCCTAAGAAGAGAGTCAAGCAAACTACAAGTGGAACAAGCAAGAGGAGAAGAACCTTACAAATTAGTCCCTCTAAATCTAAAGAAGAAACTAGTGACAGACCAGTAGAGCCAGTAGATCAGGAAGCAAAGATTGCAGCAAGAAGAAAAGCATGGAAACCAAAGGTAGAAAATCTTAACATGATAATAATATTGTACAATTGAATAAGTAATATGACTTGTATAATAACATGGATAGAAGACAGCTAGAGAATGTGTAATTAGAAATATGATCCTAAAAGATAAAAGGTTTGGTAGCATAAGAGGTCAAATACCTGAAGACTTGTACAATAGACTTTTAAACAGAAAAAGTAGAGTTATTGAGGAAGATAAGAAAATAAGGATAAATATGGTGAAAAATCTATGTACTGTAAATAATGAGGAAGAAATAACTAAAATTTTGAAATGAATAGCACCATTATTGAGAAATGAGAAGAGATCCATTCTTCTCATGGGAGGAAATTATGAAGTAAATGTGGAAACCCAAAAGTAAATAGTCACATACATGTCTACTATGCCAAAGGAGAGTGTGTAGCTAGAGAAGGCAAGCCCTATGACTAAGGAGTCTAAGAAGAGTGCGCAGACATAGGAAACAAGTCCTACTGTAGTCAGTCCACCTCATAGTTTTGAGCAACCAACTAAAACACCAATTCCAAGTGATTCACCACATATTACCACTAGTAGTGAATCTATGAAAGTGGATGACACCAATGTGATAGTGGATAAAAATTAGGACCCATTCAAAGATCCTTGTTCTAACATTATTGGTAATATTGTTGATTACAATAGCTCATCTAATGAAGGAAAAGATCAGGAACCTAAGGAAGAAGATGCACCTTCTACAAAGAAAATTTAATCCATCATTGAAGTAGCTACTTCAAGTGTACCTTTAGTAATAGCAGCAATAACACCACCTACACAAGCAGTAGTGGTCACAATAGTAGTAGTACAGTCAGATGAAGAAGATGAGGCACAAAATCTCATATCTTCTTTAAAGTAAACTTCTTGAAAAGAAGAAATCTGTCAAGCCTATTGAGAAGACTCTAAGTTTAGTTTTGGACATATTGGAGAAGATAGTAAGCCTTGTTGATACACCTACAAATATGCAATGGAGAGTAGCAATTTTTTGCAAAATCTTTGATAATGAGTTTACGACATTACCAATGTGGCTACAATTCAAGCACAAATTGAGCATGATGGTAAACTTCTTAATACCACGTGTACAAATATAGTAGACAAGGTGGTTACTATCTATGGAAACTTACTATTTTTAGTAAGTTTATCATACAAGCATAGAATGTTCTCATTTTCTACAAGAAGGCTCATTTTAGAGTTATAAGCCTACCATAAAAATCTCATTGCTCAAGCATTAGTATCAAAGAAGTTATTGCAGATTTTTGGTGGAAACTTTTGCAGAAAAATCTTTAGGCTCACCGTTGGAGACCTTAGAGTGCCCAGATGAGGTCCAAAAACTTGACGAAAAGGCACTAGCATTGTTTTAAGCCTATAGATCAAGAGCTGGCATTTCCAAAAAGTGGTTATAATAGCCAATTGGAGCAACAGTTTGTGAGTTATGACCTTCAGAAGTTTGGCTACCAAAATTTCTAAAATAATTTGTCAAAAATGTATTTGGCCAACTCTATGTGTATTTTTAGAGTATGTCGGCCCTAGATATTAAGCTTAAGCATCTAGAACCTTCCTAGGTGGCATAAAACTACATATTTAAGAAAGGCTCGAACATTGTTTAGGCCAACTCTAGGTGATAGTTCGCAGCATTGTCTTGTAGATTACTATAATGTAGGCACCCATTTAGGTTAACATATTGTAATTGAGAATTCTATAATTTTGCATTTGTGGCAATAATAAGATGTTCATATTGTGTTCTTGCATTTTCTATTGTTTCTTTGTTTTTGTTATGAGTTATGGTATTAAGGGGAGTCCCCTATATCAAGTGGTATCAGAGCTAGATTTCTTGAGTGTGTGGATAGATCATGGACTATGAAGTAGTTAGCACTAGGACCATGGTTTGGACTAAGTGTGTAGACATATTGCCAATTGTGAGGTAGTTTGCACTAGGATTTTAGTAGAAGCATGAAAATGCCTCCACGAAGAGAGCATGGTGGAAGAGCAATAGGTGTTACACCTGAGGGTTTTTTAGCCATCCAAAGAAAAATGCAAGAATTGGAAGAACAAATGCATAGAGGAATGAATCTTCCCATAAGAGATGAAAGTGAGGATGAGGACGAAGTAGAAGAAAATGTTGAAGAAGAGGTAGTTCTAAACCCAGAGGAAGAGAGGCTTTTTACGACCATCTCCAAGATTGGAAAAAGACCTAAGTTTGAGGTTCCCACATTTTTAGGAAATCTTAACCTAAAAGAGCTAATTGATTGGATCAATGAACTAGAGGAGTACTTTAAGTATGAAGGCATTGAGGATCCGGATAGGGTCAAGTTTGTGAAGGCAAAACTGAAGGGACATGCAGAGATCTGGTGGCAAGAGGTTTAGTTGGAATTAAATAGAAAGGGAAAGAAAAAAATCACCAGATGGGATCAGATGATAGCTAAAATGAAGCAACAATTCATTCTTATGGATTATGAGCTTGATCTATTGAAGAAGATGCAAGGAATGAAGCAAGCAGGAAAATCTGTTCAAGAGTATACCGAGGAGTTCTACCAAGTTCTCACTAGAACTAGCCATGCAGAAGTTGATAAGGAGAAAGTCACTCATTATCTTAATGGGTTAAGGCCCAACATTCAAGATGAGCTAAGTTTGGTTTGGATGAATAGTATTAAGGAGGCATACCAGTTTTCCCTAAGAGTTGAGGTGAAACTAAGCAAGAAATTTGACAATAAGAATAGTGGAAGAGGTCATGGTGGAAGATCTAGCGGATTATCTTATGAAGCTTGTAATGATGATCAGAAGAACAAGGATGAGGCTGGAAGTAGCAACTAGAACCAAAGGGGAAACAATTCCAATTGTTTCCATGATCAAAACAATAGAGATCAGAGAGGAAGAGATAGAGGAAAAGGATCTGGAAGAGGAGGCTTTCGTGGAAAATGTTTTCACTATGGGAAAGAAGGGCATAGAGCATTTGAATATACCCAGTGCCATGAAAGGACAGATCGAAGAATAGAAGGTCATATGAGAGTTGCACACATTGATGAAGATGCCAAATCCTCACATTTTGAAGATGCTGAAAGAGGAGAAGTCCTAGTTAACAGAAGAGTCATGCTGAGTGGTGAAAATGAACTTGATCAAAGAAGGAGTTTGTTTCAAACAAGGTGCAGATGTGAAGATAAGTGTTGTGATGTGATCATTGATGGTGGAAGTACTAAAAATTTGGTGTCATAAATGATGGTCACCAAGTTGAAGGTAAAGAGATAGAAACACCCACATCCATATTGTATTGCTTGGGTGAAAGATGACCAAAAGGTTATGGTCAATGAGCAGTGCTCAGTGAAGTTTAAGATTGGGAGCTACTAGGATGAGGCACTATGTCATATCATACCTATGGACATATGTCATATGTTGTTGGGTAGGCCATGGCAGTTTGACAGGCATGTTGTTCATGATGGGTGAGCAAATACTTACACTCTAACTAAGGATGGAGTGAAACATGAGTTGAAGTCATTGAAGGATAAAGAAGAAAAGGTATCTAATGCTGCCAAAATATGTAATGGAAAAGAGTTTCTTAAAGGTATGAAACATGAGCATATGTGTCTTTCTATAATTCCTAAAGATAGTAAATAAGAAGTAGGGGAGGTACCTGTAGAAGTTGTAGATATGTTGGAAGATTTTTTTGATATTGTATCAAATAATGTACCTAATGGATTGCCCCCAATGAGGATTATCAGTCACTAGATGGATTTGGTTCTAGGAGCCAGTTTAACAAACAAGGCAGTGCATAGAATCACACTAGCAGAAAGTGAAGAGTTGAACAGGCAAGTTCATGAGTTGTTGCAGAAGGGGTTGATTTGAGAGAGCCTAAGTCCATGTATTGTACCATCAGTGTTAGCACCAAAGAAGAATGGATAATGGAGGATGTGCATAGATTCGCATGCTATCAACAAGATCACCATCAAGTATAGATTTCCTTTGCCAAGGATGGATGATATTATGTATTGTTTGAGTAGAGCTTAGTATTTCACAAAGATGGATTTGAAGAGTGAGTATCATCAGATTCATATCAGAGAAGGTGATGAGTGGAAGATTGCTTTCAAGACAAGGGAAGGACTATACGAATGGTTAGTCGTGCCTTTTGGGCTAACCAATGCATTGAGCACTTTCATGAGGCTCATAAATGAGGTACTAAAGGAGTTTCTAGGTAAGTTTGTCATTGTTTTCAAAGATTGCACATTTTATTCCTTGCAAGAAGACTAGTAATGTTGTTCATGTAGTAGAGATATTTTTTCAGAGAAGTGGTGAGATTGCATGGTCTGCCAAAGAGTATAGTTTCAGATAGAGATACCAAATTTGTTGGGTATTTCTGGCATACATTGTGGAAGAAGTTGAAGACAAATTTGGAGTTCAGTATATCACATCATCCACAAACTAATGGGCAGACATAAGCTATGAATCATAGTTTGGGAAACTTGTTGAGATGCTTGGTTGGAGATAAACCAAAAGGATGGGATATGATTTTACCATAGGAAAAAATTGCATAAAATAATTCTTTCAATAGGAGCACTAGTAAATCACCATTCTAAATTGTACATGGGAGTAGTCCTAGAAATGTTTTTGAATTGAGGAAGTTGGATAAGGGAGAGATAAGTAGTGTTGAAGTAGAAGATTTTGTTGAACATTTGAAGAACATCCATGAGGAGGTGAGGAAGCACATCATAAAGATGAATACACAATATAAGGCTAAGGTAGATGTGAAAAGGAGATATAAGGAATTTTAGATTGGAGATGAAGTCATGGTTCATTTGAGATAGGAGTGTTTTCTAGTAGGTACATATAATAAGCTAAAGATGAAGAAGTTTGGACCATGCAAGATAGTGAAGAGGCATGATTTTGGAAATGCGTATGAAGTAGAGTTGCCTACTAAATTGAATATTTCAATAGTATTTAATATTTTAGATTTGACAAAGTATTATGAAGGAGGTAATGGAGATGAAGTTGTAGAAGTGCAGTGGAGCATTCCAATAGCTAGTTTAGCTACCAAGGAGATTAAGGAGATCCTAGATAGTCGTATTGGAAAAATTACCAGAAACAGAACTTATGAGGAATATCTAGACAAATGGAAAGGGAGACTAGTTGAGGTTTCATCATGGGAGGAGGTCAACTATCTTGGTTTTCCTCTGAACACCTGAGATGTGATGAGTCACTTCTCAAATTACCTCGACCGTCTGATGCAAGAGCATCCTAGGTGTAAGGGCAATCTTGCATCACCCAAAAATATTTTATTTTCAGCCTTTTCTATTTTAATAAGGACTAGTAGACAGGATGGTTACTATTTATGGGAACTTACTATTTTTAGTAAGTTTTTCATATGAGGTTAGAATGTTCTCATTTTCTTTAGGAAGGTTCATTTTAGAGTTGTAAGCCTACCATAAAAATCTCATTGCTCATGCGTTAGTATCAGAGAAGTTATTGTAGATTTTTGATGGAAAAATTTGTAAAAAAATCTTCAGGCTCACCATTGGAGACCTTAGAGTGCCTGGATGAGGTCTAAAAACTGAACATAAGGGTGATAGCATTGCTCCAAGCTTGTAGATTAGGAGCTAGCATTTCTAAAAAGTGGTTATAATAGCCACTCGGAGCAACGGTTCGTGAGTTATGGCCTTCAGAAGTTTGGCTACCAAAATTTCTAAAATAATTTGTCAAAAATGTATTTGGCCGACTCTATGTGTATTGTTAAGGTCTATCAGCCCTAGGTATTAAGTTTAAGCATCTAGAACCTTCCCAAGCGGCATAAAACTACCTATTTAAGAAAGGCCCAAACATTGTCTAGGACAACTCTAGGTGATAGTTCACAGCATTGTCTTGTAGATTACTATAATGAAGGCACCCATTTGAGTTAGCATATTGTAATTGAGAATTTTTTAATTCCACATTTGTGGCAATAATAAGAAGTTCATATTTTTTTCTCACATTTTTTGTTGTTTCTTTGTTTCTGTTATGATTTTATGGTATTAAGGGGAGTCCCTTGTATCAAAATGATATAGAAACTTTAAATGTATGCATTAAGGTATTGAGGCAGAGTATCGAAGAAGGGACATAGATATATGCTAAGTGCAACATGGCATACCTTCATCTTCATAATTTTGGTGAGAAAATCAAAGAGAAGGTACCTAAGCTTTAGACGCTAACTGATAACTTTTTGAAATAGAATCAAAACTTAGAAACCATTGAGCATATAATGCAAGCACTTCATGATAGCATCAAGGATACTCAAGAAAAAAAGGAGAAAGTTTTGAAAAGATTCAATCTTTTAAGGAACCGTTTATCACCACATATTACATTGTTACAAAATCAGTTGGAGGAATGCTTGGCAGCCAAGTCCTCATATGAAAATTTTGTGGCTATAGATTTGAATGCACCAGAGTTAATCGCATATTCTCTATGTGCACTAATTAGTGTGTCTGATGCACTAAAAGATAGTTGGAAGAAACACCTTGCATAGTAGAATACTAACTTTAGTGATTGCTTTTCCAAGTTTTGATGTAGCTTTTAGATTTTGATAGGATTTTTCCTTTTATTGGCATCTTTGTCATTGATGTCAAAGGGGGAGAAATAAGGAAAATTGTAATTCTAAGTTATATAGTTATATTTTGAAGTATAGTAGTAAGTTTTTCTTTAAGAAAAAATTGTAATCAAAGTTATAAGGGATGTAATCCTTTCAAAACATGAATACAATGCTTTTATTGTGTTATGGTTATTTACTTTGATTGGTATGACAGCATGTTTGGAACTTAGCCAATTTTTCCAAAATGTTGTCATCAATGCAAAAGGGGGAGATTGTTGGAAATATCGCCAATCAATCAAATAAGGTGAGATATGTGGTTGTGATTTATGGCAACATTTGTTTTGCAATTTAGTCATGATTATTTGTGAAAGAAAATTGTCTAAGTATTAGGTAGTATTACAGCAGCATGACAAGATTTGTTGATAGCAAAATATTCCCTTGAAATATTCTCTTGTGTAGTTAAGCCTAGATGCATGATGTCATCTTGATGATGCATACCAGTGCACATGTCCATATGATCAACTGAGTTCAAGTTATGGAAGAAATTTTGATGCAGATACCTCACAATGCAGAATAGAGCATGTTAGCAAATTGACTTGTATGACTTGCAGAATTGTTGTGATTACTAAATCTTGTTGAGTTGACTCTAAGGATGATATGTAAGCTAACTAAGAAAGAAATTGTTAATATGTTTGATATAAGTAAAGAATTTCAAATGCAAATTTAAAAGAGAGAAGTGAATGTGAATGTGATATTATGATATTTGATGCAAAGCAATGTTATGCGAGATATGATATGTGTGCAATCACTCTTTGTATGAAGAACTAACAATTAGAAGATTTGTGAAGTACAGGAAGTGATCTAGTATTGTATGTATACCTATTCTCTTGAATAACTTATTATATAGTTGCATGTTAGGGTAGTGGGCTCTTCTTGCACACATTTGTATATGATTTACCAACTCCTAACAGGGTTGAAGCAACTCCTAATAGGGTTGAGGCTTCTAACAAGGCCTAGTCTCCTAATAGGGACTTGAGACACTATACATTCTTTGTAGACTCCTAATAGGGTCAATATCCTTAACTAGATTCTTTTATATAGTGAATCATCTAGTGGGTTTCATCCCCACCGAGGTTTTCCCTTAGCCAAGGTTTCCCTAGTTAATAAAATATGGTGTTATGAGCTCTCTCTATGTATGGTTGTTTCTATTGTTCAGCATTGTTGGTTTATTTTCTTATGGATGTGGCAAAGTAATTAATAATATTCAATTGTGGGTAAAAAGATTGAAAATACTGATTCACCCCCCCCCCCCCCCCCCCCCCTCAATATTATCTATTTCTAACATATACATGCTTACGTGCACTCATCGTTGGATGAGCATGGGTAGGGTAGGGTAGCATATAGAGGGAATTCTATCTCGCAGCTTGGTGACTACTCCCATGGGTTAGTAGGGGAAGTTTTAATTAAGTGATAACTAAATAAAATGTGTGAGTGATAATAAAACTTATGATAATAAAAAGGATTCAGGATGTGCTCCTTCTATTGGGAAGTGGAGATCTATCAGTACCAGCGTAAGATTTTTGATGCCAAGTGACTCTCCATGATGTCAGCCCATACATAGTAGCCCATTGAGTGTTTGACCAGGACCTATTGTACTTGCATTGCCTCATGATCTTGGTTGCAGTAATTTTACTGTCTGGCATGAGTGTTAGCCATGCACATTTTCTTTGTCTATATTTGTGGTTGGATCATTATCTCCATCAACATGGTGGGAGTGGACCTATAGGTTCCACATGGTTGGGAGGTGTAGCTACCTTCACCATTACTAGGGATTGATGTATAGAGATGGTCTATTATCCTATTGCGATTGTTTCTAGATTTTTTCACTTGGTACTTCAGGTTCCAGATAATGCTTTCTTGTGATTTATGCTTTCATTGGAATTCTTGGATATCATGCTTAGATGATGTTAGTTTATTTGATGCATTATTATATTATGATGTTTAGCATATGATTAGATGATGTGAATTGCTTCATTAGAGTATTTATTTATTTAGTTTAGCATGTTAGATTTCCTATTTGTATGATGTTTAGACTATGTTAGATGATGAGTTTGATTGTAGGATTATCTTATGCTTTACTTCTAGAATATTAGATTTCCTTATTCTTATGTTGTAGCATGTTTTAGTAGTGACATCCTCATAAGATAACTCTAAGGATCTGGTTGTGATTTAGAATGTTATGTGTGGGGATGGCTAGGACCCACGATGGTCTCGTGATGCTATTAGAGTTGGGAGGAACCATGCACTTAGTTTGTTATTTTAGGATATTGTGATGTTGCTTCTGTACACTGTGATGTTTCTTTTAGTTATTTCCCTTCACTACTATGTTATATAGTTAGATGTAGTTTCTATCTTTCAATTATTTTGTTTGAGTGTCTTCACCTTGATTGTGGATCAGGTACTCCCCAATGTGGAGGAAATTTATTTCCTAGCTTTTTACCTTTATGTTTTCTAGCTTGTTGATTTGTATCATCACATAAAATTGTACTTTCTCATGCAAGAATGCAATTGTTCAGGTGGTGTGTTGGGTTTCCTCGTGCTGCTTGTGGTGAATCCTCACGTGAAACCCCACACTAGTGCAATACTTTTGATTGCTAATCCCAGCATGCCTTGCACAAGATGGTGTTTCCTTGTGTGGCTTAGTGTACTTTCTCATGTGAAGAGGTACTTCTTCACATGAGATTGTCCATTTTTATTTTCTCACGTGAAAAATGGGGGCATCTCCTCTATTTTTTAAAGAATGCAATTTGGACTTTTGAGTGCCCTTTAGGAGTGCTAGTGGTTCCATGATTTAATAGATCAGAGATTTTGTGTTCTGATGTCATCTTGGGTTTTCATTCTTCAATTTAGTTGTTTCAATTAGGTTGTGGCTTATGGAGATACGTTGGTTGTTGGGATTGTTGGTGAAGTCTTCCATTGCGATCTTTGTGATCCCTATATGATGTTGTCATGTGCATTCATACTCATAAAAAAAAAATCTTGGCTTGTATTAAATCCTTGTTTCAAGCATCTCCGAGCAAGGCATTACATCCATTATCCAAGTATTATTCAATAACAAAATATTGTAATGCATTCATTAAACCATAAACAAGCACTCCATGTGAATAAGCAAGTAATCATAGGTCTAATACCATGTGTCCAACCTCCACAATGCTAAACCTAGTTGCTTATCAATGATTACCCTTATGGTTTATTCTATACAAACATTCTCCCACAAAACCACCACGTGATATTACATAGAGCATGCACTAAAACTAGGAGTTGTGTCACAAGCCACCTTGTACAAATCTTACATTGTAGGTTATCTTTGACATTTTGACTTAGGCAACTTGGTTGGTGGACCTCTACTTGCAACTTTGAGTTTACGTCATCTTGAGTTTTTGAGATGGACATGTGGTTAATATGTTGTTCAACTAGGTGTCTAAATTTTTTTTCTTTGAGAGATGAATCTAATGTAAATGTGTGATCAACATAGACTTTTTTTGATGTGCTAATCACGTGATATGATGATGCTATATTAATAATGTATCTTGGTCTCTTTGTAATGTGGATGTTGATTATTGCATGACTTTTATGTAAAACTGATTATTATAAATTGATGATGATACTTATGTCAATGTATCCTATGATGATTTTATATGTCATTATTTAGAATTTTACCTTATTAGTACATGTAAAGGTTTTGTGATGGAGTGTCATGTTTTATGGCACAATTTGATGTTATTTCATTCGATATGACCATTTAAGAGTATTGATCTATTCATATGGTTTTAGTGTGATTTAGTGGTTATAGGTCAAAGGTGAGGGTGTGGTTGAGGTAGAGTAGGTTAGCTCCTCGATAGTGGTGGGTATGGATGGTCTAGGATAACAGACTCCACTTAGATCAGCAATCCATAATAGGACTAATGAATTTTGTCTTTAATCTTAATCTTAACATGAATATGCACATGATTATTTTATTAACATGTTTTATTCATAACTCTAATGATTAAACCCTAGTACTCAATTTCTAATTATGTTATGGAATGATGGATTACATATGGTGTGTGGGTTATTTATTACCATCATGTTAATTTCCCATGGGTAAATGTGAAAAGTGCAGTAAAATAGTTTATTTATTTTTTATAACTCATTAAAGTGAATATTCATTCATATAATATGTAATCATAAGAGTATTTAGTGCTAAATCTCAAACTAGGTATTTCCTATGGGTGAGAACTTCATTAATTTTTATCTTTCTTGCATTGTGTGAACAATAAATAAAAATAAATGTATTCTAATAAGATGGTATAGATATATTATTACAAAATATTCATTGTGCATTCTTCAAGAAATAAATTATGGGAAATATTCTCTATGTGGATAAGAATTGAAGAATTTTTGGGAAGGATATTTTGTAAAAAAATCTCCAAATAGTAGAGGGAGCCCAGTTGGTTAGCAATGTTGGGTGTCAAGTCGCTTAGTCCAAAAAGTGGGTAACTCGACAAGGTAAGGCTGAGTTACTCAATCATCAAAGAAATATGATTGGCAGAGGTAAAGGCCGAGACACTTAGCAATAAAATGGTTGATTTGCTCAGTCAATAGTGACTAAGTCACTCTATCAAAATCACTTGGCAGTGGAGACCAAGCCAAAACAACTAACACTCAGTAGTGGAGTGTTTTAACTTGTGTTCTTTCCAAAAAATGTAGAAATTGCTTCTTATTTTTGTTAGAAAACTAAATACACAGTGGAATAGATAAATGGAAACAAATCAAAACACAATACACTAGAGATGGACAAGTCTTCTTGTTTTCTTTCTTTCTATTAACAAAAACAAACTATTACAGATCTGGAGAATGAACTACAAAACCTAAAGAATAAAAATATTTAAATACTAAATAAACTTACAGCAACTTATGACTACATACAATAATCTTGGAGAAATCACTACTCATATAGGACAAACTATCACTTTCCACAAAACTCAATCACTTTGTTGTTGCACTATGATAAAACCTTCTACTATTTTTGATTTGCTAAAAAACTTTTGAATCGCTCAGAATGTCAATTCTATAGAATGAAATAACATTCCCTCCTTTTGTTTCTTTCTTTCCACACAAAAACTTCCCTCTCATTTTCAAATTCAAACTTGCCTACCACATTTAAAGTATCTAATGGAGTTGTAGTGTTTGAGGAGACTTGGGAAACTCAATTTCTAATAGGTAGGTGATTGACAGGCTCCAGGGACAAACCAAGTACATCATATTTGTTGAAAGGAGATTGTTGAAATGGAGAAGATTGATGAAACCTATCATGGAACAATCATTATTTTGTCACTAATGTCAAACCTACTACTTGTTGGTGAGACAATTGCTTACTTTGGTCTAAATGTTATTATTTAATTGACTGATGATGATGATTTGAAAAGAAAGGATAACAAGAGATTCTAGAGAAAGGTTGAGTTATATGGTGTATAAAAGGAGCACTAAGAACAAGAAATATATTGATGAAATAGTGTATTATTTATCTACTTAAGGCTATAATGAAGGGATACTTAAGTGAAGACTAGAAGGTGAAGACTAGAAGAAGGCTAAGTAAAGAAATGTGTCTATCAAGCTTGACCGAGAAAACAATGGAAGCCAAGTAATATATTACATATCACTTAGAAATTTAGTTGAAGCCAAGTAGTAAGTTTAGCATGTGCCAAGAAAAGAGAAATCTAGTAGATATCAAGTGGAGAAATCTTAGTATGTGTTGAGCGTGAGAAGATGGCAGTAGCGACCAAGTGAAACTTAGTATATGTTGAGCAATCGAGTGTTTATAGAGCATCAGAAGATAGTTTTTTCTGAACAAATAGCATGTTATTGTTGAGTGATAGTAAAATGCGTTTGATCAAAAAAATTATGAATCTAAGCTGACAAAGTTGATTTCTTGAATTGTGTGAAGCGTGTGGAAGATAAGTATGATGAGTTGGTGGCACAAAATTCAAAATAAAACATTTTGAGATGAATTCAAAGAGGATGTAAGGGAATTTTCTAGGAGGAGAAAAATAAAAAGATGGGAAGATTAAATGAACTTGACCTAACCCTAAGATGGATGATTTTGGTTAAGTAGAAAAAAGTCTAAATTCTCTATATAAAGAGATAACAAGCTAGAAGTAATTTTTCATGTATGTGAAACTAAGATAGACAAGAAATCTAGGGTGTTGCTTCATATGGTGGCTGAATGAAAGAGTTTATAGTTGGCATACTAAGAAAGAAGGTTTAAGGAGATGAAGGCTTGAAGGGTGAACAAGCTATTAGAGACAAAGAGGATGAATTCCAAGTAGTATATAGGGCTAAACAAGTGATTTAATCTGTAAGTGAGTTGTTTTGTTATCAAATCAAGTCCTATTGTTACTTTCTAATGGCCTAACATGGATTACATTAAGAGATTGAAATAATAGTTAGCACATTCACTTGATATGAAAGATTTGGAGGCAGAAAAATAGATCCTTGGTATGAAGATTAATAGAGATAGGAAGAAAAAAAGGTAATATTATCTTAGATTGATTATATGGAGAAGGTGTTGCAGCATTTTCTATATGGAAAATGCCAAAGATGTTAGCACACCTTTGCCTAGTCATTTGAAAGTAACTAAGGAGGTGTATCCAAACACTCAAGAAGAGGACGATAAAATTTCCAAGGTACCTTATGCTTCAGTTGTAGGGATTTTAATGTATGTCATGGTGTGTACTAGACCAGATTTTGCATATACTATAGGAGTTGTGAGAAGGTATATGTGTCATCCTAGAATTGAGTATTGAAATGTAGTCAAATGGATTCTTAGATATTTGAGAGGTACATCCAATAAATATTTACTTTTGGGGGCTTCTACTACTAATTTAGAAGGCTATTTTGACTCATATTTGGAAGGGGATCTAGATACTAGGAGGAATACTATAGGATATGTATTTATTATTGGTGGGACAACAATGAATTAGATTTCTTGTTTATAGAAGATGAATGATTTATCCACTACTAAGGCAAAGTATATTATTGCTATAGAGGCAACAAAGGAGATGATATGGCTTCATTCTATCATGGAAGAGTTGGGGCACCACAAATGGATAGTTTTCTATTTACAAATAGCTAGAGTGTCTTTCATCTTGCCAAGGATTTTTCTCTACATTCAAAGACAAAACACATACAACTATTGTAACATTTCATTCGGTCAACTTTGGACAATGGAAAGTTAAAATTGGCAAAGATGTATACGAATGATAATCTAGTTGATATGTTTACAAACACAATGAAAAGGAAGAAGTTGAACTCCTCTTCAACTTTAGTTGGCTTTCTAGACTAAACATAATAAAAGAACAACAGAAATTCCAAGATGCATAAAGCCAATGGGAGCTTCAAGGGTAGTAGTGCAGCTATAGTCCAAGTAGGAGGTTATTTAAAGTGAAGCCTAATCATTCCCCAAGTGGGAGTTTTTTTATGTTTGGTGACTGATTGGGAAAGTACTATACAAATTTCATAACCTATGGGGTTCAAGGAATTGAGCCAAAAAAATTATTTTTGGTTAACTCGTCAAGGTTTTTTGAGTTGACTCATCAACCATTTCCTAAGGTTGATTTGTCTTGAGTATGTTTGGTTTTAACTTGTTGAGCTAACATAATTAATGTAAAATTGGCTTAGGGTTAGTGTTTTATAAGGTGAATATATATCCTCTGGTAGCAGTATTGAACTTCAAGGGAGATCGAAGATTGTAATAGGTTGAAGATATAGGATAATAATATTGGACTTGTTATTTTGTGGATGTAGCCTAAGGATTGGGAGAAGCACATTAAATCCTTGTCTCTTTTATTTTTTTATGTGTTCTTTATTCCTTTTTTATATTAGTTATATTTGCATTAAACTATTATTCTTTGTCTCTCTAATCCTAACAAAGTTGATGTATAGGTTAATGTTCTTGATATAATTGATTATAGATGTAATCATGTGATGAGATGAATTCAACAAGTTGGTCAAAACTTGGCATATGAGATGTAATTTTATTTTATCTTCTTATTTCAAAATCATGTGTAACTTTATAAATTGGAAGGGAAATTATGTTGGTTGACTCAATAAATGTGGTGTTATTGACCTTTGAAATCTATTTTGACATTTTTGTATTTTATCCATTTGTGGGTTATGTGGCACGCTTGTAAAAATGTGATCTTTGGCTGTGTAACCCCTTGAACGTACACTTGATACGGGTACTTTATTAAAAAATTCCCCAATATGAAATAATTACAATAATTATATTATTACAATGTTTCAATACAACACCATGTGGACCCAAGAATATTCTTTAGAAATCTCTAGATGTTGCATGGCGATCTAGGTGTATCTAAGTGTAACATTTACATAATAAAATAAAACATTATGATTATATGCAAGGTGTATTAAACATATTTTTACAACCAGCACAAGAACAACAAAGATAAGCATCATTTACATAAAGTCAAACAACTTTACCATTTATATCTGATGCGGTCCACCCTAAGAGATAAATGGGACACAAATACATCATAACAGATCTCTCATAAATGATATCATCAAAGATAAAGTTTTATATTAACCTCCAAGGTTAGACCCTTGAATGAAACATGTAGTCAAGTATTAAATTACATTAAGTAGTTGGCCAAAAACACTCCCCAATGCACATGATGATATGCAAAGTATGAAATGCAATTCCAATATATATTTTAACTTATTGACTCTTCCTCCAAATGTGTATCTAGACACCTAGGTCATAAATCAATTCACCATAATTAACTAAGTCAACTAGAGACTAGAACCAATAATTTTATCACCCTCAAAATGACACAAAATATACTTACTGAGTGTGTAAGGGGGAATGTAAATAAAGGAAGATAAGACTAAGTTCATCAGAGAACCCTAACACTTCAAAGGGGAATCAACAAAATTGACCCTTCAATCCCAATTTTAAGGTAACTTGATCTAGGGAGACTAGTGTCAACCAAGTGATAGAGGAGCACTAATGCAATCAAAGATCTAATGTTTATAGAATTAGACAAATAATGAAAATATCCTTGAATAAGTAGTGTAGCAAGAGCTATAAAATGAGATTAAAGAACTATATTTAGGAAGTAGATGTACTAAAATAAAGAAGGTAATTACATGACTTACCTTAATAATGAAAAACTTTGAGTGTGATTTTTATAGTTTTTGTAACTCTAAATGATGAATAATCTAAGTGTCAAACCTAAAATTGTGAGATTTCTAAAACCCAAAAATTGTTTGGTTATTTGGAAAAGTCAACTTTTGTCAGTAGCAATGACATTAGGCAACAAGAATGACAATAGGTAGTAGGGATGCAATGCATCCCTACTCAGCAGTCTCTGAATGAGTAATAGTTTTCTTTTTTCTTTTTAGATTGGCAAAAAGAGTGTCTAAATCCTCAACTTGTTCTTCCTTCTAAAATCCACAACTTGCAATAAAATGGCTTTGTTTTATTGATTGGGGATTTTCCTTGGCTAAACCCTAATTTAGAAATTAACCTTGAAATTGAAATAATTGAAATGTAAAGTAAATTCACAAATTCACCTTACAATAGTAGGATCTCTCAAATCAAATGTAATGAGCTTACTTTACTAGTTGAATCAGATGAAGAGGACAAGAATGTTAAAGAAGTATAAATGCAAGTAAGAACTCTTTCTTGATGGCATGCTTTACTATCACCAAGGAAGGAAGAATAGATCTTGAAAGGTTGTGGTATGAGTATGAAATATGGATGATGAATCCCCAAAATGAACTCATTGAAGCCCCTTGAAAGCGCTTTGGACACAAGATATCTCCTCTCCAAAGACTTGCAAAAGGATCTCCTTGAATGTACTTGAATGTATTTTGAGTGCATAATATGAATATTTTATGGATGCAAAACAAGGAAAATTAATGGCCTTATAAAGGGCTCAGAATAAACTTTCTCCCATAAGGTGATTATACCTTGCCTTTACACCTTAGGTCGATACAAAATTGGGACCTGAGAAGCGGACCCAAAATAGGTCATGAGAAAGGATGCACTGCATCCTTGATTGGGCCAATAGGGAGATACTAAATTCCTAATTAGGTAAATAGGGAGTCATTGCATCCCTACTAACTAGGCCGCAAAATACCCAAGATTCCCTCGAGGTCCCCAAATAGGTCTCAATCTTCATAAATCAGGTGCCTTTTTTTTAGAAAAGTCCATTATGGTGTAGAAAATAGATTTTCAATGATTTAAGGAAGGAAAAGGAAAGACCCAAGTGGTTAGATCTTACCTTGAGTGTTATTCCAATAAAATAAAAACACTAAGGAGAGTCAATCATGTCCTACCCTAATTATGCCTAGGAGAAATGAGAAGAAACAAGAATAAAGGAGGATAATGCAAATAAATGATTACTTTGCACTAAATGTGTGCTAAACCATCATTAAATTAAAGTGATTCTAATTTAATATGCCCCAAGGGATTGAGTCTTTGCTAACTCCAAGACCACAACAAGAGATAAATCACGAACTAGGAGAAGTAGAGGAAGAAGGGGTGTGATTAATTTATCAATGAGAAGTGCACATCTCATTGTGAATTGCGAAAAAAAAATGTTACCTATCTATGCGATTCAACTTGTCCTTGAATCTATTACTTATATATGAGATTTAGAAAATTCTTATGCATTACCCATATATAATATTAGCATGTGTTTGGATGTGTTACCCATATATGATATTTAGCAAGCTTGTATACAATATCCATATATGATATTTAGCATATGTTTTTGCAAAGGATAGAGAGACACAATGTTAAGGATGCTCACTTTATAAATTGAAGGTGTACATGAAGAATCCTTTATTTAGGATTGTCTATAATCCATAGAAGGATTCACAAGATGTGCAATCAAAAAAAAGTAATGAAGCAATTATGCATAGATTTAAGGATAACCCAAAAAGGATACTATGCCTCCAAGGCTAAAGTACTCTAAGACATTCTTAAAATCCTTATTTACTACTCCATGATTATAAGTTGAAGTGAGAAAATCGTATTCCCCCACATTAAATTCATTTCTATCACTTTAACATGATCAATGGATTTAATAGAGTAGATGTACATCGACTAAGAGACTTTTTCGGTGCAAAATACCTCCAAGAGAAGACAAATCAAGGGAAATAATCACATAAAATGTTGAGAGAACAAGAGGGATCTACTAACTTTGGGGTCAATATAATCATATGATAATATGTAAGTATTATATCAAGTATGAAATATCATCATTCCCTAAAGAAGTAGAACTACAGCATAATGGAAGAAGGACACCTAAGAGTGATGAAGAAGATTCTTTTTGGACTAACATAATTGGTGCTATCATGTCACAATCCAAGAATACAAAGACAAGAATGCAATTACAAACACTAGGACATATATAACATTACAACTAACAACATATAGAAGAAGTGAGATAATAGATAGAAGAATGATATGATGGTTCAATTCCTTTATCACCTTGCATCAATGGAGCTATTAGAAATAGGTAATACTAAAAGGGGGGTGAATCAGTGTTCTAAAAACTTTTGCCCACAACTCAATATTGTTAATTACTTTATAACATGCATATGAAAGTCAACTAACAATGTTGAACATTAATAATAATTGTTGACATAAAATTCTATGGCCTTTCTTGAGGTATGACCCTTAAGTGACCTTGTGTAACATAGAAACAACCTTCAAGTGTGGGACTCGCACTCTAGGTTAAATCTTTGGAGAAGGATGGCTTCATTATAATCAGGATGCATCTAAACTAAAACTTGGGAGGAAAAGGGAGAAGGAATGCATAAAATTAAAATGTTGTTCAAGGGAAAGGGGGTGATACACCATATTGAAACTATGGTTACAACTTGTTAGCCATTTTAGCCCCCCCCCCCCACTTTATTCCCTTGTTGCCACCAATGAAATCTGATCAGAGATATCTATTCATGGCATCAAGGTTGCATAGTATGCTAGGCATGTGGCTAAAAACCTAGTTATCCCCTTCAATGATATAATTTTGTATTACCTTTTTGAAGGGTCTGATTACCCATGCATCACTTAAGTTGGGTCTCCCCTTACTAAGTTTATTTGCTTTAAGTATTGTCCCCATGCCCCTTTCTTTTTAAAATTAAATCACACATCTACCTTTATATTTTCCCTACGTCTATTTTTAGTGGGACCCAGTGGTGGTGACGTAGCATTGGAAAAGTGTCAATATCCCAAGAGATCTCAATGGATCAAAGCAAGAAATGTCTCAAAGGCTCATGATCAATCGTGGTCATTGATCTAGAAGTAGATCAGCAATTTTTGTATTCACGCTTTGTGAAGTTGCGCGAAGGATAGCCAAAGTGAGAAAGTGACAAGATGACACATCTCCTATTCACAAAAAGGGTAAAGATAGGAGATCAAATGGTCATAGGAACTATCAAGATTAAGATATGTTAAGTTGAAAAGAGGTGATGAAAATCCATGTAGTCAAATTTTGAACCATTGCATGATTGCAAGTAGTTAGATAAACTCCAGTTTCTAAGTTGTGAAGGTGCAAAAGACAACAATAGTTAAGTTAAATTATTATTGCATCATCACAAATGGTTAATAGTAACCTAAGGTTAATGTGGTGAAGTAGTGAAAACTTAAGTTTGCACCTTCACAAGGTTTGATTATGAGTTAAAGATTCAAGTTGCAAGGTTGTGATGAAGGGAAACAATTAACTTCAAATAGTTATCACGACGTCGCAGGTAAAAAAGAATTGAATACATTTCAGGTTTTGAAGCAGTGATAAAGGGGCAAAACAACATAAGTCAATCAATTGCAGCTTCACATGGTTAAGCCATGAGCAAAGTTTTTGATTTGTGAGATTGTGAGGAGAATTTGACAATTAAAGGAGGTAGTTATTACACCATCATAGAAGTCTAAGTTGCAGTGATAGTTTGAGTTATGAAGCCACAAAACAAGATAACATTCAATCAAAATAGTGATCACAATGCCGCATGCTTAAAGTAAGATTTATGTCGGGTGGTTGAAAAGGGGTGACATAGTTAATATCTACGGCATCGTAGCATTACAAGTAAAAGAAATGCTAGGTTCTAGACCTTGGCAAAGATGTGAGAAGTTAGTTTGATGGTCATCACAAGATCACATGGGTTAATAAACTGAAGTTAGTTTGATGGTCATCACAAGACCACATGGGTTAATAAACTGAAGTGATAGATAGCTAAAGCAGCAATAAAGCATAGAATGAAGAGGATGTAGTTTTGCAAATCCATGTAGTCAATGAAGAAATAGGGTTGTGAAGCAGTGAACAAGAGAAAGTGCATCATCCTAGGCTTGACATGGCAATTAGAAAAAATAGGATAATCTAGAAAAACGCTTCAAAGATATAAGGCCATGTGGCAAGGTTGACTATTGAATTCAATTGACTTAATGGCATAGCTAACCTATTGTTGCTGTAAATATTATCAAAGCAGCTCATTGATGCCAAACAAACCCTTGATCACCTGCAACCATCCTTTTAGTGTTCTCTACGCCTACTAAATACAAATTTCATTCTACCACCATCATGGTTATCCATCTATTGATCAGAGAAAATATGGCCACCATTCCTATCTCTTCAAGGCTTGATTTTTCATGTAAAAATTAGGTTTTTTGCATATGGACATGCATCTGATCAAATCTTCCTCGAATTAGTAGTTATTATTCTCTACAACTTGAAGATAGTGGTTGAGTTTTAGGATTTCAATTGAAGTCCTCTCATGTATGCCTAAGCTATAAAGGAAAATTTTGTAACTCTTTCAAGCGAAGGTCTTTTCTCTTATTTTGTGTTAGTTGTATTGCATACTCTGCTACCATAATTTTTTTGACCTCTGAGTGAATATACTTCTATATTGTACCTCTTTCTTCCATTAATATATTGTGCAATATCTTCTTTCCTTTTGTTAATGTTTTTTTTTCTATTCTTCAACCTATATGTTGTATCTATTTTGCCTTTGAATGATTTAGAGTGAAGGTCCTTCCTTATAACATTCAATTGGTTTTTGATCTACATGTTGTTGTTGAGTTAAAGCAAAAATTGAATATTTTTATTTTGGGATTATATTGATGAATTGTGGAGTTCTAGGTAGAGATAAGATTGAACATACTATTTGGTATATCACCCCTCAATAGTAGACTAGGCAGTTTGATTTCATGTATTTCCTTCTCCCTTTTTCTTCAAAGAAGTAGTCAGGTGCATCCTGATAGTAAGGAAATCAATCTTCTTTGGAGATTGAATCTTATTGTTCAAGTCCCACAACTTGGAGATTATTTCCGTGTTTCACAAGGTTGCCTTTAGGTCAAACTTTAGGCAAGGGTGCAAACTTTTGTGACAGCAATTTTTGGCACACCCAATGGGATAGTTATTGAAGCACTTCTGAAGTCTACTAGTTCATTGGTGTCAAGAAAGGAATTTAAAACTTATGCTAAGGAGACAGTATTTCTCTTAGCATTTCAAGTCTTCAAGAGGCTCTCATTCAAAGTACTTGGTGACTCCATCTTGGTTTCTAGACCAAAATTGTTGTAATTCATGCCCAAGGTTCAAACAAGGGCATCTTCTAGAGGTGTTTTTCAATTTTGTAAAATTTCATTTTCAAACCCTAGAATAAAGTGAAATAGATTCTCTCTATCACCAGTTAGGAGTTTAGAAGTAGCACATACACCTACTAGATCTCTTTCTACTCCTCCATTTGATAGGTCACAACCTAGAGTACCATCTTTTCATCTGAATAGATCATTATTCCACATGGCCCTCCCTAGGAATCTGGTCTTCACTACCTTCAATGGAGGGAGTCCTCTCATCTTAGCACAAAGACATGATATCCCAGTATCTGCTCTTAAAATTCTACTAGATTTTATTGGTAAAACTTTTATTTCCCCAATAGAACATATTCAAGAAGTTTCAAACATTGATCGTATACATGGTATTACAAAGGATGATGTTATTGTTAGAATTTTAGCCTCATCATTAAAGGGAGAAGCTTTGCAATGGTATAGGGGATTGCTACACAATTCTATCAATAACTAGGATGAGTTAGGAGAAGGGTTATGCAAACATTTTGAAGATAAAAGTGATCACCTAAAACTTTTAAAGAAACTGACTACAATCAAGAGAGCACCACATGAATATATGACATATTTTAATTATAGATTCCAAAAGACATGGGATAGAATACATTTTATAGTAAAACCTTCCCCTGGTAATATTTTCTTGTATTACCTAAGAGCTTTCAATAGTGATATTGCTACTACTTTACAAACCATGGAAGGGGATGCCTTACTAGTTGCACATGAAATTTCCATAAGAGCATGAAATACCTTGATTCGAGGAGAGAAGTTAGCTCCAAGGCCTCCAATTCCTTTCTTTCCTGACATGCCTACTCATGTAATGCCCCACTTGAAGATCCTTGGAACAAGGATAAATATAAGCCAAGATAATTTTTTACTTTTTTACAAGTATGAATGTACATGAAAACATCATATAGAGATTAGAAAGATCACAAAAAAAGACTAAACAAACATCCAAACACCAATGGATCTCCAAATGCCACTACTAACCAAAAACAACAAACCACAAAAGGACACAAATGATTTTGAATCTAAAACATTATGAATTCAAAATCCAAAACCAAGGGATTCAAGAACACCATAGAGGGTAGTCAAAATGCCTCTGAAAAAATTTTGGACAAACCAAAAAGTGTTTTCTATTCACCCAAATAGTTTTTCCAAAAAACCCAAGCAACACTTTTCAATATTGTACGACCTTTCTCAAGAGGTCGTGCGATACTTTCAAGATTTGGGAGAAACTTCTCCAAAGGTCATTTGATACTTTACAAGTATAGTACAATGGTTTCTTAAAGGTTGTGTGGTACTTTCCAATATCACATGATAATCTTCCTAAGGACGTGTGATACTTTTTGGTATTGCACGATACTTCTTCTATGCGAATGCAATACTTTATAAATACCACCCAGTGTTGGAATACTGTCACCTAGGAAATGCTAGAACACTCCAATGAACATTCAAAAAAGCACAAAGGGAGTTAGAACCTCCACACCAGGGTGTACGGAATCCACAAGTTAAGGCTTGCACACTTGAATACAAAAGCAGAAAGATGGAAATTGTATCCAACCATCTGAAACATAGCAGTAAAGGAAATGTACTGAAAGTAACATCGCAATGTACAAAAAAAACAAAAATCATATGTGGTTCCTCCCAACCATAATAGAATCATGAGACCTCAAAGGCCCTAGCCATCCCTCATGCATAACATCCCAAACTACCAACTAGATAGTCAGAGTTGTCTTATAATGATGTCACTGCTAAAATGTAATAACATCATATGAACAGGAAATCTAACATGCTAATCCAATAAGAAATAGATAATCCAACTAAGATAATTACATCATCTAAACATATGTTAAACATCATAATAAGGGAATGCAACAAATAAACTAACATCATCTAAACATGATATCCAAGCATTCCAATGAAAGCATAAGTCACAAGAAAGCATACTCTAGAACCTAAAGTATCAAGTGAAAACATCAAGCAACGATCACGCTAGAACAATAGACAGTCTTTGTACATTGGTCCCTAGTAGTGGTATAGGTAGGTATGCCTCCCAACCACGTAAAAATTGTAGGTTCACTCTTGTCATACTGATGGAGATAATGATCCAACCACAAACACAAATAAATCAAAAATCCATGGTTAACACTCATGCTATACAATAAGATGACTGCAACCAAGATCATGAGACAATACAAGTACAACAGGTCCTGGTCAGACACTCAATGGGTTACTATGTAGGGACTCACCTAGAGGGGAAATAGTTTGGCATCAAGTAGCCCAAGCTAGCATGGTGCAAAATCAACTTCCTAATGGAAGGGTCACGCACTGTGTCCTCAAACTTAATCAAGTGCTCACACATTTTATTATCTTAAGTTTATTACCACTCAATATTTTGTATTTAGTTATCGCTTATTTAAGCCTTCTATCTATCAACCTAGGCATGGTTACCAGGGATGTGATAGAAGCCCCTACATGAAACTACCCTACCCTACCCATACTCATCCAATGATGAGTGCCCATAGGCATCCATATTCCCAATCCAACCCCAAAGATATAACTCAACCACATTTCCACTGGGATTTTGGGCCTCATAATTCACCCAATAAACACATGTGCATGTGCTCCTAAGTGGTCGCACCATCGTCACGAATATCAAAACACAAGGGCTAGATGAGAACACAACCAATAAAACACTCAACCAAATAACAACGCAGGAGGACAAATGCGGCATGCATCCCATGCAACATAAAAGTGAAACAATGATCTAACTAGCATCCCAATAGATGATCTAGGTCCATGACCAAATCATACCAAGAAAACCTGAGAAAACTAGACGACACACAAAATGAGGTAAAAACCCCAAAACTCAAAAACTTTAAAATAAAAACCCATTTGGTCTTTGGGTACAAAAGCCACAAAGATCCAATGAAATTTAGGTTTGGACACCATATGCAAAAATGGACAGCATAATAGTGTGAAACCCCAAACCCTCATCCCAAAATAGGGAAAACATTTATACCTGACCAATTGGGTAGAACCAGCAAACAAAAATGGAGGGGAACACTAGTTCTCAACCTCATAAAAATAGCTACCAGAAACATAACTAGAAACAGAGCTGAAACATAAAAATCAGAGAGCCCTACCTAATAGTAAAAAGGGCAAAAATAGGAAACAACACAACAAAATAAACAAACTTGCAGAATCTGCCATAAATCATGGCAAAGAAAAGTCTCCCTAAGCTAGATCCAATGAGATTGACCTCACAAGTATCCCATGCCTATAACTCTCACAATCAACAGAAATGTAATCCTCTAGAAGAGGACTTTGGAAAAAGCTCTGAAATTCTCAATTTAAAAAAGTGAGAAGTGAGGAATTAATTTTCTCTTTCAATACCTATTCATTTTTTGAGTGAATAATCGATTAGGATAAATAACCAGTTAAACTATTTAGACCTCGAATCAACCCAAACAAAAATAGGCTATTCTAAGTAATTGGAATTCATTTATGGCAAAGCTGCCAAAAATTAAAAATAATTAAAATAAAGCCTAAAAACCCAAAGTCATAGAAATTTCTTAACAACCTTTGCAACAATGTGAACCTCTAAATGCACAAATACGTTCACAAGTCTAGTCACATAATGCAAATGAGTCTAAATTTATCAAATCACTGAAAGGTTTAATTTAATATTTAAATAAGATACGTCGACCATATAGGGACGATATTGGTAAAATATGAACAATTGAGTCACTAACTCCATGTGCCACTACCAAGGATATAAATCATGCACACTAAAACACATGATCAAGTGCAATTACATATAATAACATAGTTGAAGCAATAACTACATTAAATCACCTTATTTAACCATTTATTCAATTATACTAAAATAATCCATTTACATCACTCACATTCACATAAAGTAAAATGAAGCAAGAATGAAGTAAATAACCATAATATTAAATCCATCACATAAAATAATTAGAGATATGTCCAAATATTGGATAATTAGATGTCATCACAAAACCTACTATCATCTCAAAATGGCATCATCATGCAAATATGATAAATTGAACAGCATAGTAGTCTAACATCTATGATATTGAAATCAAAGTGTACAATCTGAACCTTAGGTCATCTCAACTGTAAACATAACAAGAGTAGCAGGTATCTCACAAATCAAAATATAACAAGGTTCAGACTGCAAACACGAGAGGCACTACAACTCATCAGCCTACAGTAGCCCCTATTCCTACTGTTGGAATTCTTTAGAATAATTGAGAGGGGGGTGAATCAGTTATCCAAGGTCTAGATGTACAAATAAACCTTTTCACAATTTAGTGAGCCCATATCCATAAAACATATTCATTATGCATGCATCCATTAGATCATACAATCACTTAAACTTTGTAGGTTACTGTCAAATCAACTTTGTAGAAATGTAAACATGAAACATAATAGATTTAATAACACATTTGACACAATTATTTTATGTGGAAACCCAATTTGGGAAAAACCACTAGAAACATGCTACTCATTCTCACTCTTCTAAAGTGATGCCCTATGAAAGGTCAACCCTATTAAAGGTTACAATGCACACTTTTAAATATGACCTGGTTAGAGGATTTCAATCACCCTATTAGGAGTGAGCTTTATTAGAGGACTTTAGATCATTCACTTGGAATGTCACCTGATTAAAGGATTTACAAATCACTGTTAGGTCAACCTTAATTCAAAGGATTTACCCTAGACTGATACAATGATTAGAAAGTAATAGTAAGTCTTGATCTAGTATCAACTTACAACTCACTTTGTAGACTATAGATCTTTGTTTCAATCCTCCATTATGCTTGGCTTTAACACACTTCAACTTTGATAGCTTGTTCACCCTTCAATTATCCATACCCTTAAGCCTTCTTTCTTTGCTTATCAATAGTAGTCTCTTCTCTTTGGTCACTAAATGAAGCAATACCTTAGACTCCTTATCTTCATTAGGTTCTTGCACATGACAACATTTACTTCTGACCAACCATCTCTATAAATAGAAAATTTAGATCTTTTTTCGTTCATCCTCTATCATCCATTTTAGGGTTAGGTAGGATTGGTAGGATTTAATGAATCTACCCATCTTTTCATTGTATTCCCTCCTAGAAACTTCTCCTTCAATCCTCTTTGAATTTTCCTTAAAATGGTTCATCTTGAATTTTGTGTCACTAGCTCATCAATCTTATCTTCCACATGATTCACACAATCCAATAAATAAAACTTGTCAGCTCAAATTCATGATCTTGTTCAGCATTAACTTGCTTCTAATGCTCAACACATAATGTGTTGCTCGACATCCACTATGAAATCACTTGGCATGAACTAAAGTTTACAAGTGCTCGGCATCAACTAAAGTTTACTCGAAGAACACTATATCACCAAGCATACACTGAAATTTGACTTTTCTTGGCTCGAACTAATTTTCTGCTCAACTTACACTAACTTTTCTCAACACCTACAATGTAGATTGTTAACCTTGGCAAAGATAATTCATTTTACTTGTTCTTCTGAACTTAATCAGTATATCCATCCTTTACAACCTTAAGTAGATAATCAATGTACTATAATATCACTGTCTTAATTGATCTTTGTCCTCCTTTTCTATATCATAACTTAACTTTTCCTCTTGGTGCTATTATTACCTCATTTGATCAAATCATCTTCATCAATCAAACAAATGATAGTAGTCAAATCATCTAAGCAATTGTCTTACCAGCAAGTAGCAGGTTTGACATCAGTGATAAAATAATGATTGGAACACATTCTCATACTTGTATCAATCTATTTTTAACACCTACCACATCCATAGGCCAACCTCTTTCCATAACCCTAATAGCCTCTACATCCTCCAACGAGTTAAAAGAGTTGAAGAACATGATGCAGCCCTGATGCAAAATATGTACAAGTTGCAAGATCGGGGTTCCAATCTAGAAAAGAAGTTGGAAGACAACTTATCAATGGTGCAAAATATGAGAAACAAGGTGGTGACCTTAGAAAGGAAATAAGCTCAAGGTAATAGGCCCTTTCAACCTCATTATCAAAGCCCCACATATAATAGGCAACCAAATCAAGGTCAAGGTTATGTTCCATACAACCAAAGTAGACCTATGGATAATGCCTGTGCTACAAATACAAGCACAAATCCAACAAGGACATTAGTTGCCAAAAATAATCTTTCTCAAGAATAATAATATTGTCCTTCTTGAAATTATCTATATGAATATTGCATGTGCCATAAGGCAGAACCATTTCAGACATTAGTGACATAGGATCAAACAATAGGACAGCAGTATAGTGTGATTCAACCTACTAATGGTTCTCACCTACAATAATAGGGTGATTGTTGGTGTAAATACGTATTCACTATTTACACTTAATTAAGTTTACTTAGGTTAATGCATTATTTTATTATTTATTTTGTGAGACACTTAGGAGTTGCATACCTTTATGAGTTGTCATGTTGACAACACAAAAGTGTGCAACTCTAATTCAGCACATGGTGTAATACCCCAAAATTGGCTCATTGCCATGATACCAATTTTGGTCTATTCTGATCAATCCTAAGACCTATCCTAATAGGCAATTCTTATTCTGCTACTCACTACTTGACTTAATTGTCAAATGCTTGAGACCCTAATCTACATTAATCAGACTCGTTATTTAATCCATATAGTACGCACTCATATTAGCCACATTAAACCTATTTGATTTCAATTTAATTTAATCTAAAGTATTCATAATTTATTGAATTAAATTATCTCCTAAGGTTAATGTTCTACGGAATTAAATTTATTTAATTTAATAAATATGCCTATTTTAATTAATTAAACAAAATTATTTAATTAAATGGAGAAGCTACTTCTAATTAATTAAGCAAATTTATTTAATTAAATGGGAAGCCATTCCAAATTAATTAAATAAAGTTATTTAATTAAATAAGAAAAGTGTCTCTAATTAATTGAATAAGAATTATTTAATTAATAAGAAAATATATTTATGAGAGCATATCTCATTTTATTAAATTAAATATCTCTCCAAAATCTCTCTTCAGTTCAAAAAAGGGAAATTCCTAGTTCACTACTGATCAAATTGGAAATGACTCAGATCACTTACTCTGACACTAAAGTCTATCTGAGTTGACTGACTCTTACACTCAAATCTGAGCCAGTTAACTCCCTTTGATTTGGGAATCTTCCTTTATGACTGAACTTCATCTTCAATCCTGATCATTGATTGAAATTGATCTCAACCATCAGAGGTTTTCACGTAAGTCTATTTAAGAGACCCTCATCTCTTCATTTTGGGAGGATGAATGAGAATTTGCATTGAATTTCTGCCAAATTGCATACTCATTTAAGCTTATTACATTCCCATAGATTTTCATCATTAGCTTAATTCTCATCTAGATCTAATATGCATACATCTTTAGCATAGTTTCTTTTATATGTTTTTAGACTAGTTTGCATATCTCATTTTAGATTAATTTGCATATTCACATAGATTAGTTGCATCTTATTTTCAAATCCTTCGTTCTTAGAGGGTCTGGTTGCTCGCACCTCGATTCTGAGGATATTAACGGGCAAAATCCCTTTAGATAGAAGGCAACAGGTCGTCTTGTTGGATGATTTTTGGATGGACAATCCAATGTTCATTCTGGGATGAATCCTCATATAAAGACTATGTTGAAGTGTGTGTGTGAAAAGCGTAAGGCCACATTCCACATATACATTTTTGGCGCCCACCGTGGGGCTGAGAAAATCAACTTTTCTGGCCTCTTTCTACGTTTTTAAATCATTTTCGTGTTTTCTATCTGTACTATTCCATACAGATTCGGAAATCTTCGTGCGAGATTGTTAATTTTCACGTGAGGATCTAGAATATTCGCGCGAGGATTCTTTTCAGGTCGTGCGTGAAAGTGCTTAAGCACGCAAAATTTCATGCGGCACCTATTTTCTTTGTGCGGGCCGTAAAAAAATTTCATTCAGGCTCCAAATAATTTTGTGTAGCTCTGACAAAGATTTCATGAGAAATCTTGTGACAGTAGTTTCAATTTTAAGCATTATTTTTCAATCTTCAGATTGTTTGATTTCACTAACGTGCTTGTCTTGATCTATTTCTCTGGATTTCTTGCAACTTAACCATTTTTTGCAGGACGTTTGTTGAAGACTCCTTTCAAATCCCACTCAAAAACAGACTGAATGTTTGCTTGCAGGACAATTGTCGAAGATATGCTTGTCAAAGATCAATATTTTCAAACCCACAAAAAAATGTTTGTCTTCTCTTATTGCTTTCAAAACTAGATAACTAGGGCTTGTGAACTTCTTAGGATGCAAGATGGAAGAATAGAGAAATATGCTCTTCACTTCTTGGAGGTCATGACTGAGAGTGAATCAGAAACCTAGACACTTCCGAAAGATGAGATTCTGAGGGAGGCAAGCAGCTTAGTGGTTCTCCAAAGCTTGTTCTCTTCTATGATGAGACAATGATTTCCTTTAAGGGAATCAAAATCTTTAAGGAAGAATGAGTTTGGATTGATTAAGCCAAGTTGTTAATTAACTTGTTTTGCATGTTTGGGTGAGGAAATAAGGTAGAGGATTATGCTCTTTCCCCTTAAGGGAAATCAAAAACTCAGACCCTTAGATCTAAACCACCAGTCCATGTTAATCCTTTAGAGGGTCTGCTAGAGTGATCCAACCTCTAAGAACGACCCAAGTGAGCACACTCCTTTCACCAAAGATTCCAACTCACTATAATCAAGATACTTTTTAGAGCAAAAGACTCCAAAGCCGGATTAATTTCTTCCCCTTGATTCTTGATATCACATATCAAGGGGAAGCTCTATCTATGCACTGGTTGGTTCTGGCCCCTGGCTTGCTAAGCAAGTAGTGTGCACTTTCAGATGCTGGTGTGGGCTGCTGGTCTCAACTCTGCTTGTGGAGCCACCAGGGATTAATTCGAACAGAAGCCAAGTAAAAACCTCTTAGTTAGAAGCTACCCGGTTCACCTCCGAAAGGAGGCATAATCTTTATGCAAGGAGGGGGAAGAATCTCTCTTGTAGAAATCACCATAGGCATGCTACTAGACATTTGAAGGTGGTAAACATGCTCGTCCCCTACCACTAGGGTGCTTGTTCAGCGTATACTATTGAGTCCTTTGAATATACCAAAAACACGGGTGCCCTCTAGGGGGTAACACAGTTGTGTGAGGTACACACATGCGCTTAAGATGTGGGACAAAGGTTTTGCCTTATCTACCAATTTTTCTTTCTTAGGGATAAAGTGTGTTTGTTATCGAGTCATCAACAAAGTCCAAACCAATTACAACAAACAAAGGTCAAGACTCCCCTATCATGTCGAGTTCTTTTGCCCTCGGCAAGACTATTTTTGACTACTGCTTGCTTCCCACTATCTTGTTTAAACACTTTGCCTGGATTGAAAACTTGAAACTTTGTCCAAACATCTTGCAAGGTCAATCTCGTTGTCTGTCCAATTGAACCTGTCTCAAAAATCTATCTACTCTATCTGAAAAGTCTAGAAATCTTGTCAAAATTAGTCATTTTTGTAAAATTGGTCTACCTTCTCACGTGAAAATTTTTTTAGTCTCGCACGAAATCATTTTAACCTCGCGCAAGATCATTTTGTCCTCACACAAAATTAAGCTACTATCATGAGTCTTCGTGCAACCCTCTAAACTTCCTCGCATGAAATTAAACTACTATCACTGACTTTTGTGCGATCCAGGAAACTTTTTCTTGCGGCTTAGAAAACTTCCTCGTGTGGCCTGTACAGGTATCTTGCACGAGATCTTGTGTTAGCATTTCCACTTTTAGATCTATTTTAGGTATTTGCAGCCTGCACGCTACCCTTTTCTACATTTGTTTGTCACTCTTTGTCTGCGAGCAGTCTTGAAATAGTGGCACTTTGCTTTGTTAAGGGCTTGTATCTTGCACTTTGACTTGTCTCATCTCATAAGGTTTTTTTTTTTTTTTTGTACTCATCTTAATGCTTGTCATACTTTGTGTCACATTGGTCATAATCTCTTACTATTCTAGCATTTAAATTACACCATTTTTTCCTTGGTGGACAGCATTCTTGCTATTATCTTGTTCCTTTTTGAGACTCAATCTTAGTGTAGTCCTTTTCTAGGTTCTAGCTTCTTGTCCTTGTCTATGACTGTCGCAACTAGAAGCGACAATGTGTTTTATCCCCATAACCTTAGATGTGGTCATGTTAGGGGTCATAATCATGACAGAGGTCATTTACCTTTCATTACACAATCTGTATCTCCTTCGTCTAGTGAGGCATCATCATGATCCCCCTCACTTGCCAGGTCATCTCAAGTTCAGCAAAAATTTTCCATAAACTTGCAACAAATTAGGAATCCTTTGTACCAAGAGGATACTAAGATAGGTAGAGGTCCTATATTACCAAACACAATGTCTGATCTTTTTTTCAGAAGACCTTTTGAAACACAACACACTGAAACTGAACATGTTCCTATAATGACTAATCATGAACATGAACATAGTAGTCATAGTCGACATCAAGAACCACCTAGGAATGACAAAGAGAAAGAGAAAGACTATGACACTTTTGAGGAATAGGAAGAAGTAGAAATCCTTCCTGAACACATAACAAAATGTCAAAGAGACAAAAACTTTCAAAAGGTCATGGGAATCCTACTCAATGAAGAGAAAGAAAAGTACTTTCTCAAACTTGCCCAAGAGGGAGCTAAACTACCCTCTCATTTCAATGTGGAAACTATTATCAAACCTGAAGAATAAAATGAGACTTCTATACTCCAAAAACAAATGAAAATTATGCAAGACCAATTGGCTCAGATGATGCATGAGAAAGAGAAACCCACGAAAACATACACATTGGATGCTCTTTGCCCATTTCCATTTGACAAAAGCATAAACATGCCACTTTTCCATGAGGTGTAGAGCTACCCAAATATGACAAGTACTTTGGTATTACTGATCCCCAAGATCACTTGCAAGAATTTGGTGCTTTGTCTATGGATTTTATACATGATCAAACCTACCTCACGCATTTATTCCCTAGAAGCCTTGGTGGTCAGGCTTTAGAGTGGTTCTCACATTTACCTCCTGGTATCAAGATGTTTGATGAAATTGCCAATCTCTTTGTTCAGCAATATTCTCATAACATTAAACATATTATCAATATTTGAGATCTATGCAACCTTAAATAGAAAGTTGGTGAACCTTTCCTCACTTTCCTCCAAAGGTGGAGACAACTATACACTAAGTATTCTCGTAAAATCCCAAAAATAGAGAAGCTTGACATTTTCACTGATAACCTCTTACCTGATTTTAGATATAGAGTTCAACTACAAGGTCCACGTACCTTTGAAGACATGATTATACAGGCTATCTGTATCAAAGAATTTATGGTCAAGAAAGGTGAACTCACTCTTCAGAGAGACATAAAACAAGGTTCCACTTCCAACAAGGATAAAACCAAACATGTCAACAAGAACCGAGAAAATGTACATGATGGAGTTGTTGACAATGTCACACCCAAACTTGCTAAAGCTGCATTTAATCTCACAGATGGCCTCAAAGCGGCCAAAAATGTTGAGAAACCTCCTCCTAACAATAAGACATCTGGGAAAAAACTGAGAAACTCTTGGACAACACGCCCCAAATGAGAGTATACACCTTTGGGAGAACCTTTGGATGTGGTTTACAAAACATTGCTACAACATAAGCTTATTTCACCAATGGATAACCCTCGTCCCTATGATCCACAACCACGTCCACCATGGTGGAATGAGACCTTGTTCTGTGAGTATCACCAAAACAATGGACACAAAGCTAGCAACTGTATAAACTTGTGCCATAAAGTCTAGGACATGATTGATGCTGGTGATCTTGTGGTAGATGGACATAACAAAAACTTGGATCACAAGGCATTCAAAGAACCTTTCCCAGCTTATGAAAAAGGAAAGACTTCGAAACCACAACTCTACACCAAGGTCAACTATACATATTCGAATGATGACAATGTCATTCACATGGTTGAACCTGTAGATTCTGAATACTGTGACGTTATTACCATTAAGGGTAAGCAAGATAATGACAAACCCAAGAAACCATTTGTCTTGAGGGGCCCTACTTCCAATGAAATGGATAATACACCTTTACAACATTGCACTATTGTTGTCACTCGCTCTTGCCACAAGTTGGTGCTCAAAGGCCCTATGCCTTCTACTTCAGATCTTGAACAACACAAAGACAAAGCCCTTGTTGGTCCATCTGGCAAAGGTATAAAACCCACAATGAACTTGAAAGCAACCAATTATAGTATTCTCGATCAGTTGAAATGAACTAATACTCAGATTTCCATCTTTGAGCTACTTAAAATCTTGCCTACTCACAAGCAGATTATGGATAAAGCCCTCACTGAGGAAAATGTTCCTCAAGATCTTGATCTTGAGTGATTCCAATCCATGGTGGGTCACCTGACCTCACCTTACCTTATGACCTTTTCTGAGGAAGATGATAACTCATTGAGTCACCCACACAATCAACCTCTACACATCGAGGTTATGATCCACCAGGCACGTGTCCGTTCGGGTACTCATTGATAATGACGTTGGCCTAAATATTGTCTCTAGTACTCTGCTTAGACAATTGAATTATTTTGAGGACTCTATTGATCCTCCACGCAAGATCACTATCAAAGCATATGATGAAGTGGAAAAAAAGTCTCTAGGCCTTGTGGTTTTACCAATTCACGTCGGTCCTATCGAAAGGGATGTCACCTATCAGGTGCTTGACATTCCCTTGGCCTACAAAATTCTTTTAGGATGGCCATGGATATATGAGATGCGCGTTGTGCCATCCACATACCACCAATGCATCAAGTTCCCATTTCATGGCTCCAAAGTTACTATTCCTGCCACTACTAGCTACACCTACAATATGCTCAAAGTTGTTGAAACTTTCATCCCTGCTAACCATGAGTTCACTGATTATCATGACAATAAGTTGAAACAAATTGAGCAGTCATTCAAACTGAAAGAAACTGGTATGGGAGAGTACCACATTGAACTAGTGTTGTCATTAACATCTCTCCCAGAGTCCCCTCGACATTATGGGAGACCCTCAAAGGCAAAGAAGTCATTCGTGCTGACACCTCAGACCAAGTATAATGGTGCTTTTGTCAAGGCTATAGTTCCCTTAGAAGATGAAAGTGAAAATAGAGCCATTGATGCATGGCATTATAAAGAAGAGGCTCTAGTGGACCTAACAAAACAAGTTCAAGAAATTACTCCTAAAAAATATGGGCCTGGTCTTAGGCTTATGAAGTGATTTGGTTATAAAGGAAATGGCCCTATTGGGTACAATAATAATGGCCTAATTGATCCTATCAAAGCAAGAGCTCAAAGAAACCGTGATACAACTGGCCTAGGATTTAAGAAGGTTTCTTTTCATTTGGGACCAAATAAATTCATACCAACACCTGAGAGTTCATTTGAAAATGAGTCACAAACTGAGTCAGATACTCCGAAGGAAGAATCTAATGATGAGGATTCCTATCCTCATCCTATCCCTTATGATCTCTCTAAATTCTTTGCTGAGCCAGATGACTTTGTGCCACATGTTAGCACTGTAGATGATACTAGTGATTCTTCGGAGGACAATACTAAGCAATTCAAATATCATTTAGAAAAGGGAGAATCTACTCAGTCATGTCGTGTTGAGTATTTGTCTAAGAACCCAAAGGATGAAGGTGACTATGTCCCTATCACTATTGGGAAGTTCTATAATCTCTCACCATGTAGCACTGATTCTAAGGATTATGAGTTTGACTCTCTTTCAAAAGCGACTACTGATAAAGAAATTGACCAAGTGCATGTCTATGAAAACTAAATCAAAGTGGGTGAAACGTCTAGGGTTAGGTCACATGGGTCAGATCCAACTAGTGTTCTAGAATTGTTAATTACTAACGTTCGTACTCTGAGGGGTTTGAACACACCTGTGGATGAGGTCACCGTAAGTCTCGAATTGCTTGTCCAAGCACTTAATGACTATACTATGAACACAATTGAACCAGCCACTACTCTCTCACTCACACATCTTGAGCTTATAGACTAGAACCCCAATGCATCTAGCGAAGTCCCCACATTCCAGAATGACTATGCTCTCGCCTGTTACCTAAATGTTATCGAACCTGTAACATCTTCCACCAATGAGCAAAGCATCAACATGACTGAGGATGACATCAAATATCTCAGTCACACAATTAAAAAGAAAAAATACAAAAGGTTTGATGGTGAAAACCACATTGTGGCAGTGTTAGAACCCAAAAAAGTAAAAACAAAAGACATATCCAAGGGTGAAAACCTCTCTGAGGCACTCGCAGATGAGATATTTGATGTACTTCTCAGTCACTTTTAGGAGAGATCATTAGTATTAATAGAGCCGACGTAGCCAATTAACCTGGGCACAGAAGAACATCCTCATATGATACATCTGGCACAATCACTCTCTCTTGAAGAGAAGGAACAATTCATTGCCTTTTTCAAAGAAAAGAAAATAAATTTTTCCTGGACATACTCTAACATGCCAGGATTGGATACTGATCTTATCATGCATCATTTTTCCATAGCACTAGGCATCAAACCAGTTAAACAAAAGCTTTGAAAAATGCACCCTCAACGTTGCATTTCTCTTCAAAGAAGAATTGGAGAAACTCCTAAACGTTGGTTTCATCCGTGCAATTGATTATGCTAAATGGATATCTAATATTGTTCCAATTTCCAAGCACAATAAATCTATCAGGGTTTGTACAAACTTTCGTGATCTTAACTTGGCATGTCCTAAAGATCACTTTTCGCTCCCTAATATTGATATGATCGTGGACATGATGGCTGGCTATGAGATGTACTCACTTATGGATGGTTTTTCTGGATACAATCAGATAAAAATTGTGCCAGAAGACCAAGAGAAAATGACTTTCACATGTGCATGGGGAACCTTTTGTTAGAATGTGATGCCATTTGGCTTGAGGAATGCAGGTGCTACATATCAGCAAGTTGTTACTACAATTTTCCATGACATGATGCATAGAACCTTGGAGGACTATGTTGATGATACCTTGGTCAAAAGTGCTAAACGCAATACTCATCTACAAGATTTGGGTCCCATCCTAGATCATATAGAAAAATTTAGTCTTCAACTATATCTTAAGAAATGCACATTTGGTGTCACATCAGGGAAGTTGCTGGGATACATTGTTTTTGCAAAAGGAATCGAAGTAGATCTATAGAAAGTACAAGCAATAATGGACATGCCACCACCTCAGAACATCAGTCAGATGAGAGGACTACAGGGAAAGCTTCAATCTATTCGCAAGTTTATTTCACAATTGGCAGATAGATCACAACCCTTCACAAAGACCTTACATAAGGGTGTGAAATTCAATTAGAGCTAGGATTGTGAGCAAAGCTTAACATAGATTAAACAATATCTTGTCAATCTGCCAATCCTAATGCCTCCTATTAATGGGAAGCTTTGCTTTTATACATTTCAGTGACTAAAACATCTCTAGGCATCCTATTGGCTCGGGAAGATAATGACAACAAAGAAAGAGCTATTTACTACTTGAGTCAAACATTGGTCTCTTATGAGAAGAACTACAGCATTATTGAGAAAGCTTTCTTGGCAGTTGGCTTTGCTTCCTATAAGTTGAGACACTACATGCTTGCCCACACTACATGGCTTGTGGCTAAAATAGATCCATTAAAGTACTTTCTCAGTCAGGTAGCTCTTACAGGAAGATTGGCTAAATGGGTTATGATACTTAGTGAGTTTGGCATCCAATATGTTGAACGCAAGGCTATCAAGGGACGGGCAATTATAGATCAACTGGTCGATGCACCCATACAGAGTCTTCTACCAATGAACATTGATTTCTGAGATGATTTGATTCTGACACTCATGCCCCACACATGGTTTATGTTCTTCGATGGGTCCTTCACACAACAAGGATCAGGTGTTGGATTACTCTTCATTACGCCATAGAGATACTCATTGCCCAAAGCGTACAAGATTATGTTTCCTTGTACAAACAACATTGTTGAATACAAGGCTTTGATCAATGGCATGAAAATTGTAGCTAAATGGAGAGTGGATCAGTTAGATATCTTTGGTGACTCTCAGCTTGTTATCAACTAGGTTAATGATGTGTACCAAACAAAGGATGAGAAACTAATTCCTTACAAGCACATGGTTGATGACTTAAAGAATTATTTTGCACACATCACTTTTCAGCAAGTTCCTCGAGCAGATAATAAAGCGGCTGATGCCATGGCCACTCTGGCCTCTCTGCTACAAATGCCTGAAAATGATCTCCAATATGAGTTCTTGGTGGAAGCGTTACACTACCCAGCCTATGACACCCCTGATTCTAAGATGATCTGTTCCATTATAGGACAAGAATCATCTTGCTACCATCACATCTATTCCTACCTTCATAATCAAACCATTCTGGAAGGTCTGACCTGGAATGAAAAATGTTACCTAATTTGTAATGCTTCACATTATGTCATTATTGTTGATGATCTATATAGGAGAGGTCTCGACTGAACACTCCTTAGGTGTTTAGAACTCGAAGAGTCCAAATGCGCACTAATTGATGTTCATGAGGGCATTTGTGAATCTCATTCTAATGGCCTTACACTAGCTCGCTAACTCCTTCGTGTTGGTTACTACTGGCCCAAAATGGAGCAAGAAGCTATCAAGTATGCTAGGTCCTACAAGTAGTGTCAGTTACACAAGAATCTCATCCATTCTCTAGCCAGAGAGTTGATTCCCTCTACTACAACATGGCCATTTCAACAATGGACCTTCGACTTGGTGGGATAGGTCCACCCAACCTCCTCTAATGGACATAAGTTCATTATCATGGCTACAGATTATTTCATGAAGTGGGTAGAGGCAGTACCTCTCACAGTTGTTGATGGCAAAACTGCAGCACTTTTCATCACAAACTACATCATCTGTAGATATGGTGTACTGTCCTCAATCATTACTGACAATGGAGGACAATTCAAGAATAAAGACCTCAAGGAACTATGCAAGAAATTCAAAATCACACAACATTGGTCTTCCATTTATTACCCCTAGGGTAACAGCCAAGTTGAGACATCCAATTAGGCAATCCTCAAAATTCTTCATCGTACAGTCGGCAAGTCGAGGAGAGACTGGCATCTCCAGATCAATCCAGCGCTGTGGGCATATAGGACAAGCATCAGGACTCCAACGGGGATGACTCCCTTTGCTTTGGTATATGGGGCGGATGATGTGCTTCTAATAGAGGTTGAGATTCCTACCTTGAGCATCTCTATGAAGGGTTTTATCACTAATGATGACTATAGGATCACTCAGCTTCAAGAGCTTATGTTATTGGATGAACATCAACAAGTGGCATGTGATCATCTGCGAGCATATCAACAAAGAATGGCCAGAAGCTACAATTGAAGGGTCAAGCCACGTGACTTCCAGCAAGGTGACCTCATCCTAAGAGAGAACCCTAAGAATCAACAACAGTGAGTACAAAAAGGAAAGTTTGAACCAAACTGGCTTGGTCCTTACATCATTACTGTAGTATATGGATCTAGTGCCTATCAAGTTTCCACAATCGAAGGAGAAGTGCTTAAAGAACCTGTCAACACTCTCCACCTGAAGTGGTTTTATAGTTGATCTGATATCAGTAAGCTCTTTGTACATATCTATATGTCTTGAAAAAATCTAAAAATTTAGAAAAAGTCCTGAAAAAATTGTTACCCTGGTGAAAACCTAGCAATAGGTCCCTTGGTAACACCAAAAAAAGTGAAAAAATCTCAAAAATACAAAAAAAAATCAAAAAAAAGGAAAATACAAAAAAAATTGAAAAAACAAGAAAAGTGTCATTGGTGAAAATCTGGAAACAGGCATCATGGTAGCAAAAAAAAAAAAAGGAAAATCCTGCCAAGAAGGTGAAAACCTGGTAAACAGGCACCTCTTGTTCCCAATGCTCCATCCTGCAGCACATCTTCTGGCTATTCTGTACAATCGCTTTCATGCTTTCACTTTCCTATTTTTCTTGCTTTTTGCTCATGTATCCATGGATTGAGTCTTGTTATAGCTTGAGGGCATTCCCTTTAGTGTCCCTCATTTGTAAAGAATCTCCTCATAAAATCTCTTTCACAACAGTCACCAGTGGTCCTCATTGCGTCTACCTACTATCGCTAGTGTCACTACTTCTAAGATTCTCCTCGTAGGATCTCCTTCATGACAGTCACGAGTGGTCTTCATTGTGTCTGCCTACCATCGCTAGTGTCACTACTTTCAAGATTCTCCTTGTAGGATCTCCTTCACAACAGACACTAGTGGTCCTCATTGCATCTTCCTACTATCGCCAGTGTCCCTCATTTTCAAAGATTCTCCTCATAGAACCTCTTTTGCAATAGGCACCAATTGTTTCAACTATGTCTGCCTACTATTGCTTGGGTTACATCTCCAAATTCCTTTATGGAAGATCTCTCTTGCGTCAGTCAACAGTCATCCTAGCTGTGTCTGTCTACTGTTGCTCAGTCCCTCTTAGGTTCTTCATCATGAAGATCCCTCTTTGACCTCAGTCACCAGTCGTTCTAACTGTTTTTTCCCACTGTTGTCACCTACTGAAGAGATTTCTTTCAAACATGTTCTGGATACTAACACTTGACATCAATCCCAAAAACATTGAACTTAAAAATGATATACTTGTTTGGGTATGCTGAACATTTTCTTTGTTTACTTTGTTTTGCTTTATCATATCTCCTCGAGCAAATCGATGATGTCATCTTCAACTAGAGAAGTAATGACTGGGGGCATTATCTTTTCTTTTCTTTATGTCTGTGGTTTAGTTCCAATAGGTTGATCTATTCCTATAAAAGGGGTGTCCACTATAAGAGCCTCCATCTCGTATTGGATGGTCGTATGTACCTCAACTCTTTTTATATGAATGTGTCAATAACATTGGTTCTTCTCCTTGTTTTTTGGAGTGAACTCTTCATGCTACAGTAAATATTGATACTCGTCATGCTAAGTGAATGTACAAGTCATTGCGAGTATACCTAGCACACTTTTGTCTCAGGTTACAAACGCAAGGGTCGTTGCGAATAAAATACTTACTAAATACTAAGCATGAGATGAATCTCTCGTATGTTTGGTGTGCCTGTCATGCAAGAAACATTCTGGTCATCCTAGCATTTATGCTTTGATGCTTATGTTAACTTGTTATATTAAAAGGGACAAATATTCTGGTCATTCTAGCTTCTTGTGCCTCGAATTCTTACATTTAATCCCGACAAACCTATAACGTATGTTCTATTCATATTCCCACGATTGCAATGTTAGTGGGAATTGTATAACATACAAGCTTTTTTCTATGTCAAGTGAAGATAAATTGTCGAGGCTCAGTAACCAGACCTAGGGTTGCATTTAACATAGTCTTGTATTACATACTTCACTTCCATACGCACACAATTCGGTTGTGATTCTATTTCTCCCCTGTGTGATGAAGGATTGGGGGCATCTTCAAACATGTCAGGTTTCTTCATGGCTACACAAGCATTTGGTTCATCGATTTGCACTCCTCAATGGAATACCTGTCAATGTAAAAAAACAAACACGCAACACTACATGAGATGTCAATCCATTTCCATATGCATTGCATCCATATAACTCATGATATCTATGCTACATAATCACATCACGTCACATCAACATACATATGCATTCTATCAAAGTACAACATGTATCTCATCATCATCATATTGACATCCCATGTGCATTAAAGTAAAGAAAAATAGACAATGACATGTACACAAGGATACTTGGCTCAAGATCTCGTATATATATATATATATATATATATATATATATATATATATATATATATATATATATATATATATATATATCAAAAGAATGGATCAGTACAAAAATGGGCACTACTCAAGTGTAATTGATCAAAAAATGATACATGTGGTACTAGCACACCAGTCGATACATAGCCAAAGATCAAAATTAGAGTCAGGCACAGAGCGTCTAACTTTGTCCCGTACCCTCACCTCCAGGAGGAGCAAGAGCAGAAGGTGGTGGAGGCAACGGTGGCATATCTGGTCTAGCAGGAGGTCGTGTGCCCCTAGACTCTCACGCATACTGAGAAAAGTGCTAAACCTGAAGTGTCTCATCTGGTACCACATTCGTATATGTAGCATAATAGTAAGCTACCCAAGCTGACTGAAAGAGGATCTCATCCTGCACTGCCAGTAAAATCTGTAACTCTCCCAACTGTCGGGAGGCCACACACATTTGCTCTCGGTAGCATCGTACTGTGTCTTGCACCCCAACAACCAGCTGATCTAGCATATCCTCATCTAGCATCTCTAGTGCCTACCATTATAGTGGTGCCTCTTGTTGTGGTGGTGCCTGCTGCTATGGAACCTCCTATTGAGGGCTCTGTTCCTTTGTCCTCTGCCTTCACCGTCGACTGTCTCCTGTCCCACTAACCCTAGCACCTAGGTCTAATCCCATCTGACGTGGGGGAATCTTCATGTATTGTACCCGATGCAAGACCTATGTCAGAATCTGTGGTTGCACTTGTGGCTGTGGCTATGCCTGCTACTGCTAGGGCACCTGCCTCTATGCCTATCCTGCCATCCCCAGTGGATCTATAAAGTGTGGGAATGGATGGCTGATCAAAAATGCCTAATACGTAGGCATCATACCTACATCTACTACCTCTGGCAGGTAGTCCCACTGAGCTATAGCTAGGCTGTGAATATCTATCATGGACCACCCTAGATCCATCCATGGTGGCCATCCCTACTCAACATCCTTCTGCAACCTCGCATAGGCACAGTACTCATGGGAAATGTCCTATGGTCAGCCATATTGCTGCCACACTCGTGAAATCACAAATCTCTCTATAACTGATGTGGTCCTGCCCACCAGCGGTTGAGAACTAAACATCCATGGTAGCTCTCTAAGGGAATCATCCAAGTCCTCTGTCTCTCACCAAGGTCTCCATACAACGGAGACCAAGTCATCAAGATGTATCCTCCAATGTTCAGTCTTACCTAGGTGGACTTGGGTAATGTGCCCTCGATACGTGCATATATAGGGCTCCATGGGCTCTCAGGCATGCTCATAAATCAGCTTGCATACAGGAAGGTGCTCCCATGGCCATATCTGTAAGACATACACTCTAGCTACCATCGTCTTCTTCTCATGGAAGAATACCTCGTGCATCTCATGAAAAAGGTGGGCCAACATGCACTGACCCCACCCAAAGATCTCGGGTGTTTCCAACATCCTTCGGAGCATGACTCCCCACCCACACTCCAAACCATGATGTCCTCTGTCAAGACATAAGAAATAACTCAAAAATATAGTCAGCACAGATGCTAGCCTGTGCGTTAGTCCATAGGTGTGCATCAGCTCATCCCAGCTGATGGCCTTGCCCCTCAGTAGCTCTCTCCCAAACACAAAGGATAGTGCCTTTGTCCCTGCTTGGGGCATTGTATCATAAATGACCTAGGCACCATGAAATGGGATCCTTAGTATCCTCCATATATTCTCCAGGGTGATTGTCATCTCACCCATCGGCAAATGAAAAGTGTTCATCTCCAAATGGAAATGCTCCACCAAAGCAGTAAGAAGGTCGTGATTCACCATTACAGCTAGAATCTGACACAAAGAAGATAAACCCAACTGCTCAATATTGTTAGGAATAAGGTGTCTCAACCTTGTATAATTCCTATTCTTATTATTTGTTTTGTAAAATGTATTTCTTGCAAATAATGTTGATGTGTCGACATCTTGAATTGTGTGTAAGGAGATCATGACTAAAATAGTTATGACGGATTCCTATGACACGTAAGAGCTATGTTAGGAAGATTCAATGACAGGTGAAGACATGTAGCAACTACGATATTTGAGTACTGTACACTCTACCCCAAAAAATTTTTGGGGTTCCTATTTTCTCAGAGAATGGTAAAACCCTAATACGGTTTACCTTTGGGAGTAGCCCTAAAGTGAAGCGCATTTTATAAGTGTTTTTAGGGTTGCAAAGAGATGTGATGCAAAAGGGGTGTATTTTTGGTACTGCAAGTAGCTACTAGAGTCTTCTATTGTTGATGTTGAACTTGCATTGCAAGTGTATTGTAACCTCGTGTTGAAGATAATACATTGTGCAGGTCCTAAAGGGGTGGGGTTGTTTTACCAAAAGGTTTTTCCCCACTAGCAAATCCTTGTGTTATGTGTTCCTTTCTCTGTCTATTTTTTGTATGCATGGTTGGCCGCAATATTTTTATTTACATGATATTGAATCTGTAAGTGTAGAATATTTTAATAGGATTTGCATCATACTTTCCTTATGAGATTAGTGTAGGAATCTGTTTTGATACTTGAGTTTCCTTAGAAGTGGTATCAGAGCTAATCAACTTTTGATCCTAGTTGTTGGGTAGGGTTTTTTGAGCTAATCTCAAGTTGAGTGGGAGTCTTGTGTAGAGCATCATGAATCTTATTTGCAGATTGAGATGGCGAGTTCATCATATGGAAGAATGGAGGTGGAGAAATTTAATGGTGCTATTTTCGAGTTTTGGAAACTCAAGATGGAATACATGTTGGAAGATCGTGACCTATGGGAAGTGACTACAAGCGCTACAAGACTAGCAACTATAGCTCAAGCATATTGGGATATCAAAGATTGTAAAGCTAAGGGTCTCATAAGACTCTGTTTAACCGATGCAGTCCTTCTAAATGTTCCAGATGAGAAAACCGCATATAGTTTGTGGGAGAGACTTGGGGCCATGTATCAGGCCAAATCTTTGGTGAACAAGTTTTTCCTGAGGAAGAAGTTGTATTCTCTACGAATGGAGGAAGGTGGATCCTTAATGGATCATTTAAATGCATTTAATTTGCTGGCTGCACAGTTGACATCAGCTGGTGTCAAGTTAGAGGAGGAGGATCATTGCTACACAATTTTGTGTTCTTTACCGGATTCATGGGACTGTCTTGTGATGGCTCTCGAAAGCACATTAGTCACTTTCAAAATGGATGATGTGGTGTCTTCGCTGCTATCAGAGGAGATGCGGAGAAAGGCTTCTATTTTGGAAAAATAAGCCCTTGCTATTCGTGGGAGATCCACGAAAAGAGGGAAGAAAAATGACAATAAGTTTGACAATAAGGGTAGATCCAAATCCTATGGGAAGTCAAAGACTTCCAATAAGTCCAAGGCAAAATGTTGGAACTACGATAAGACTGGGCACTTCCATAAAGACTGTAAAGAGCCTAAGAAGAAGAAGAAAGCCTCAGATTCTAGTTCTGAAAAATCTCAAGAAGATGGTGATGCATTCATCATAGCTTTGGCAGCCCATGCATCTGATGATGTGTGGTTGGTTGACTCGAGTGCATCTTTTCACATGACCTCTCATCAAAACTGGTTCTTAAAATATGAAGAGTTTAATGGTGGAAAGGTGTACTTGGGTGATGATTCTCACCTAAAGATAGTTGGACGTGGAAGGGTCGCTATCAAATTTCTTGATGGACGAGTAAAGGGAATCAATGGAGTTATGCACATTCCAGGTTTGGCACAAAACCTATGTAAGATGATGAGAGGAGTTATGGTGCTTGCTAAGGGTACTAGGAGAGGTACTTTGTTTCAGCTTGATGCACACATTTCTCAATGTAATAGTTCTTCTATTTCAAAGAAGAGAGTACCTATCACTTCATCCCCACCATCTGAACGAGTAGTAAAGAAGATAGTGGTTAGTGGTTCTGATGGTAGTGCAACAAGTGTACCTAAGGGTGCAAACACTTTGGAAGGAAAGCTTTCTGCAAAAAAGACAATGTTGTAGCATTTGAGATTTGGTCACATTGGTGAGAAGGGTCTTAGAACCCTGAAAAATAAAAATCTTGTTGAGGGGTTAAATGATTGAAATCTTGAGTTCGACTTCTGTGAACACTGTGTATATGGTAAACAAAATCGTGTTCAGTTTTACTCTAGTTCTCACAAATCTTCTGATGTTTTGGATCTTATTCATTCTGATGTATTTGGTCCTATAAAAGTTCCTTCAATCTCCAAGTCTGTATTTTTTGTATCTTTCATAGATGATTACAGTAGAAGGACATGGGTTTATTTCCTTAAAAGTAAGACACGAGTCTTTAGTCGATTCAAGGAATTTAAAGCCCTTGTAGAGAATTAGACTAGTATTTAATCAATGCAAATCAAAGATATTTAATCCAGAAGAACAAATTATCAAAGCAATATTTGGTTGGGACTACAATAGCTGGTGCAGATGTCACTATTGTGGAGAATATGGACGCATCAAGATAAGCTGTGCAAGACATCACCTAAGAAAGAAGGATACAACCATAAGATGTTACACATGTACTAAACTTGGTCATATAGCTAAGAATTGCATGAATACTAGAAGAATTAAAGATGAAAAGAAAGCAAAAGCTGATAACATTATGAAGCAAATGAGACAACAGTGGATCCCTAAATCTACCAATCAAGATAGTTCAAATAATGATCATGTCACTCAAGAAGTGGGTGACTCCATCATTTCCAATTGAGACTTAAGAAGACTCAGGAACTGCACCTTCTAGCCACATCTTAAAACAGTTCCAAATTATAAAAATGGGTGCAAATGATCAATACAGTATTTCAGATACATGGATCATAGAAATGGTATCAATCACCAAGTTGCATGTACCGAGCAAGGCTGACCAAAGACCTTACCGAGCTAGGTCGAGAGTATCAAAGATTCTATTAGTCCACCGAGTTGCAAGGTTCTACTGAGTATTTCAATAACAGACTGGCACGCACTATGTCATCTCATCTACCTTTGTACCGAGCCTTAATGACGATATGTCATTAAAAGGGCAGAATTCGATTTCATTTTCCACCATGACTTAAAATTCTTAGAGCCAAAAGGATTTCCAGTTGCATGCCAAGTGATTTGAAGAAAAATTCCTGCAAAGTAAGTGTTTGAAAATCTTTTCATCCACCGAGCAACAATGGCATCTGCAAGTAGCAGCAACAGCAAGGTGAAGAAGGGTTTTGAAATGCTCGTTAAAGGAGTCGAATGGAAAGCCCCAAAATTCAAGGTAGTGTCCAGAGTTGCAGAATCACTTGACATTCACGGAGCTCAATTGAAAATCCCTCCTAAGGTACTTCTTGTTAATGATATTCACCCTCATTTCAAATGTGCTATTCAAGAAATTGGTACATTAGATATGGATAATGCCCTAGGTCAATTATGTGTTGATGGAGCCCTAAAACCTAAGCACAAACACTTAGAAGAAAAAGGCTTGACCCATATTCTGCACCTACCAAGAATTTTCTAGGTTAAATGGGTTAGATATGTTCTAAGCCATGTTCATAATAGTCAGTTGTGGTTGGAACAACCCGTATTGTTAACCAAAAAGATGATTCATAAAATCATGGCTTTTCCTATGCTAAGCAAAGCTAAAACCACTAAAACCCTAGGTCAATATGAGTTACAGAAGATAACCCTAGCAGAGTGGGATGGTAGAGGACTAAAGCTTAACAATATATCTAATGTGGAACTCAGATTTGGCATCTATGTGATTGCATATAAGTTATACAGTTCCAGGAGATTGAATAGTGTACTGTGTGAAGCTGTGGATTTAGCATTTAAGATTGTAAAGAAAAATCTTGAATTTGATTTGTCAGAATTGCTATTAAGACAGCTAAATAAAAATATGCAAAGCATAAGGACTTCCAAGAATAACCCCTGTAAATTTGGTTCTTTATTAATTTGTTTATTCTTTTATGTACAAAAGTTTTTTCCATCAAAAGGATCTGTAGTATGGAGGAAAGACACTCCAATTTTATATCAGATTAATGAGTTCATAGCAGAAATGGGTGAAAATTTTGACAAAGTCATGGATAATTATTTTGAATATTTCAAGGAAAGGATGAATAAAAGGTTCAGAATTCCTCCTAAGCTTGTTGAGGATTACAAAGATGATATATTTTTTATGGTTGACTATGATCATGTGTACATACAGGCAGTCATACCCTGAGTGGGATGGGTAAAACCATTGCCTTATGAATTAAATATTGATGATGCAAGAGATATCATTGAGGCACTGGTCAATGAACCAGCTATCACTAACATTCCTACCTTTGGAACCTATGATGAAGCAAAGGCCAGAATAGAGCTTGAAATCAAGCTACCTTAGGCAATAAGCAAAGTCAAGAGGAAGATAGCCAAAATGAAAATTGCTACTAGTCCTTTTATGCTAACTGAAGGTAAAGGCGAAGATGAAGAAGATGATGAAGAAGAAGGAGGAGAAGAAGAAGAACAAGAACAAGAATCTGTAGGAGAAGAACCTCTAAAGAAGAAAGGTAAGGTAACCATTACCAAACCTAAGAAGATGCCTACTGCAATATTCTCAAGGATGACCAGGAAAGGAAAATAGGAACTTGTACTGGTTAGACCTTCACTCACATTTGAGGAAAGGCTCAAACAATTGGAAGAAGGGGCAGGCATCACAAATTTCAAAGCTTTGAAATTTGAAACAAGAACAGATGCTGAGAAAATGCAGATAGAGGAACTGGTACTCTCCAAGATGGGAAAATGGAAATACTCCTTGGACCAGCTTGCCTCTCAAATCTCCAAGGAACTACTAGAGAGATTGCAATCAAAATAGGAAAAAGCCACCCAAACGGTGAAAGATATCTATGAGCAATCTCTGAAAAACCTTCAACCAAATCTCACTGGAGTAGAAATAAAGGCTGCAATGAAAAATCATGAAGGAAAAATGATGATCAGATTCCACACTTGTTTGATTTTAATCAAAGACATTGAGCATGTTGTAAATGATGCAACAAACATGTGGAAAAATATCTATCATCTGCATAAACCCAATGAAGATCTAGTAGAAATCTAGGATGATGACAGCAATGACATTGATGATACAACTGCCTCTCCATCCATGACAGTCTCACTAGGAGAGCTGCATGCATTAATGGAGGAAGACAAGGAAGAAAAAGAGGAAGAAGCTGAAGAGGAAAATAAAGAGGAAGATGATCCAGTAAAAATTGCAGCAGCAGTCATTGCATCTCTTCCTCACTCTCCACCTAAAACTATCACATCATCAAGGTTGGAGTTAGCGTCCGTAGGTTTGATAGCATCTTCATCGAATTTATCATCTGCACCTACCACTTCACAGCTCCAGGTATCATCAGTGGAAGTGTCTACCACTTCAACTACTGAGCTATAGCCCTCTTCTTCAGTCACCAAGCCAGCCTCCTCTGTTCCAACATCATTAGGCGACACATCAGTAAGTTCTACAATTTTGTCAATTCCAACAATTTTGACAGCATTATCTGCATCTGCTTCAAGTATAACTAGTTTAGATACTGCTATAACGGGTATATCATCATTTTTGGGAAGTATTCCAGTTTTTGATCTGGTAAATACTTCTATTGGCATTCATTCTTCAAGTCCTATCCCAGTTTTTGTTACTAGCCCTTCCATCTCTACTATTGTGTCTATTCCTAAGATTAAACCAATGGCCACAAAAATCAAATAAAAGAAACCATTAAGGCTTCTGATAATTGGAAAAGAAATTGATTTAGACACAGATATAGTTATTCCAAAAATTGACTATGAAAATGCTACCATTGAAGAAATGAGGTTTGCTAGTCAATTAATAGAGATGAAGGCTATGTAGAAGCAGTTAAGATCTAAAAGGGATAAGGAATACAAAATAATAGAGTACGCCAAGAACATTATTACAGAGGCTATAGGTGTTGAAGTAGATTCTACTCAACACATTTTGATTCAATTAGAAGAGGTTGTAAATAAATTCAACGAGGACACCTCTGGTCAAGAAAAATTGATTGAAAAGGCTAAAAGGAAATTTGATAATAAGGTGCTTGAGCACATTGCTCAGCACATTGCAATAAAACAGGTAGAATTGTCTACAATATTGGCCAATTTTGAAAATTCTTTTAATAATGTAACTTCACTTTTTGCCAAACTTTGTGATGTTACCAAGTACACAAAGGAGATCAAAGAAAATTTGAATAAAATTGATGAGGATAGGAAGGGCAGTGCCCAAATATTGCAACTTGATCCCAATTCAAGTTCATCCCATCATCTTCGAATCAGATTTTTGTCAGAAAAGTAGGCAGAATTGTTGAGAGAGGAAGCAAGGATCAGGTCTACCTTAATAGACATCTAGAACATGATCCTTCCTTTCATGGACACAATGTAGAAACGCATTGTCCACTCCAAAGCATTGATCCATGACAACAATTTCTCGGTTGCAGATCATATGATTGAACTTTCAGTAGAAGTTCAAATAGCACTCTCCTCCTGCAAAATTTTGCAAAAAAATTGGGATAAGACTTTGGCTCTTATTCTCAAGGTACATTTTGAATTCATCTCTCATTTTGGTATCTCTGTGTAAATATATATTGCTTAATTTGACATTATTGTCAAAAAGGGGGAGATAGAGTTTAGAGGGGGAGATAGAGTTAAAAAAGATAGATATATTTGTAAATACTCTGAGCATATTGTATGGGGGAGATATATGTAAATCAGTACATTAGATTTTGTACATAAGTGTTTTTGTCACTAATGCCAAAGGGGGAGATTGTTGGAATTATGATATATTTGTCATTAGTGCAAACACTTATTCTATCCTGAATTCTTATCTTGCTCATCACTTAGTCTCAAGTATATACCGAGCATTCAGTGGTTACCTTATAAGTTCAGCAGGCAAACAGTTCTCACCGAGCATTCCAGAAGGTACCGAGTGAAAAAGGTAAAGGAAGCTAAAGGTACCGAGTGAAAAAGGTAAAGGAAGTTCAACAGTGTTTACCAAGTAAAAAAGGTAATCAAAGATCAGCAGATTTTACCGACTGAAAAAGGTAAACAAAGGATTCATTGTTTACCAAGCTAAGCAAGGTAAACGAAGAAGATAGTTTCTACCGAGTAACACTTCATCTACCGAGTCACCAATGGCTACCAAGTTCCAAGAAATTTTTTGTGTCTAGTATGAACTGAGTCTCTACTTCTACTGAGTGCATGACGATGCCGAGTCAGTTCAGTGAACCCGAGTTTACTAATGGGCCGACTCGGTAATGTTTTGTTCACTTGTGTTTTGGCCGACCTTGTAACTGTAAAATATTGGAATGGTATATATGTAATGTATGATATGATTTTTGAAATATGAAATGGAATATGAACATATTGGCATGAAATAAGAAAGTATTGTCGCATGAAAAGAAGGTATTGCTATCAGCAGCAGAGCAAAAGGAATACAGCAAGGTCAGCATAAGGAGCAGAAAAGTTATATCTATCACATCAGGTGATCAATGCAAAAGGATCTTATCAGAAAAGAAGTTGTAAGTAGATCCACTATTTCATCCTAATAGGTGAATCATTTTTTTAAATCCTATAACAAGGTAGACTTAACAATCTTTTGTAAATCTCCTAACAGAGTGCATACTTCACTGTATGTTTGTAAATCCTCTAACAAGGTGGATCTAGCAGTCCTACTTGCTCCTAACAGAGCAGATCACCAGAAGTGATCATTGTAAGCTTTAACTGGCCAACTTCATACTGTAGTAATGAATTTTTGTGGGCATCATCCCCACACCAGTTTTACTTTCTAATTGGAAGGTTTCTAGGTCACCAAATCATTGTGTTCATGTGTTATGAATGATTGATCTTTCATTTATGCAGTAGATTAGATGCATAAATGATAAATGGTTAAAATGCATAAAATTTTATATGTTACTGATTCACCCCTCCCCTCTCAGTAACACATTTCATCCTGAATATTTCCAACACTCATCACTCGGGGCATCTTGCTCCCTCCTATCTGGCATCTTTGCTATCTATCTTATCTTTTCATCAACTGATCAATCTTATAGCAACTCTTCATAGAGTTCAATGGATAGGTATCAAAACAATCTAAACCATGGTTCCTAAGGATGAAGCCTCATTCTATGGATGGTTCTATGACTTATAATTTGATCTTGCTATCTACTTTCAATTTTAGATATCTAGGTGTTCTATCTGGATCCTTGAAGGTTAACCTCCATTCTAGAGATAATCTTCTAAATGCTATCAATCTCAGGTATCTAGGTGATCTATCTGGATCCTTGAAGGTTAAGCTCCATTTTGGAGATAATCTTCTAAATGCTATCAATCTCAAGTATCTAGGTGTTCTATCTGGATCCTTGAAGGTTAAGCTCTGTTCTGGAGATAATCTTCTAAATGCTACCAATTTCAGGTATCTAGGTTTTCTATCTGGATCCTTGAAGGTTAAGCTCCATTTTGGAGATAATCTTCTAAATGCTTATCAATTTTAGATATCTAGACATTCTGTCTGGATCCTTAAATATTACACTCCATTCTGGAGATAGTCTTTTAAAAGCTTATCAATTTTAGGTATCTAGGCATTCTGCTTGGATTCCTTGGGAGTAATCTCTGTTCTAGAGATAGTCCTTAAAAGCTTATCAATTGGTCTTCGTATCATCAACTTTGGAACCAATCTCATCTTCGCATCATGCTTTCTAGTTTTCTTTGAATTGAATGTGCTGCTCGCACATTCATTCAAAGAGGGGCAAAATGTAATACCCCAAAATTGGCTCATTGCCATGATACCAATTCTGGTCTATTCTGATCAATCCTAAGACCTATCCTAATAGGCAATTCTTCTTTTGCTACTCGCTACTTGACTTAATTGTCAAATGCTTGAGACCCTAATCTACATTAATCAAACTCGTTATTTAATCCCTATAGTATGCACTCATATTAGCCACATTAAACCTATTTGATTTTAATTTAATTTAATCTAAAGTATTCATACTTTATTAAATTAAATTATCTCCTAAGGCTAATGTACTACGGAATTAAATTTATTTAATTTAATAAATATGCCTATTTTAATTAAATAAAAAAATTATTTAATTAAATGGAGAAGCTACTTCTAATTAATTAAGAAAATTTATTTAATTAAATGGGAAGCCATTCCAAATTAATTAAATGAAGTTATTTAATTAAATAAGAAAAGTGTCTCTAATTAATTAAATAAGAATTATTTAATTAATAAGAAAATATATTTATGAGAGCATATCTCATTTTATTAAATTAAATATCTCTCCAAAATCTCTCTCCAGTTAAAAAAAGGGAAATTCCTAGTTCACTACTTATCAAATTGGAAATGACTCAAATCACTTACTCTAACACTAAAGTCTATCTGAGTTGACTGACTCTTACACTCAAATCTGAGCCAGTTAACTCCCTTTGATTTGGTAATCTTCCTTTATGACTAAACTTCATCTTCAATCCTGATCGTTGATTGAAATCGATCTCAACCGTTGAAGGTTTTCAGGTAAGTCTATTTAAGAGACCCTCATCTCTTCATTTTGAGAGGATGAATGAGAATTTGCATCAAATTGCTGCAAAATTTCATACTCATTTAAGCTTATTACATTCCCATAGATTTTCATTGTCAACTTAATTCTCATTTAGATCTAATATGCATACATCTTTAGCATAGTTTCTTTTATATGTTCTTAGACTAGTTTCCATATCTCATTTTAGATTAATTTGCATATTCACAAAGATTAGTTTCATCTTATTTTCAAATCCTTCATTCTTAGAGGGTTTGGTTGCTCACACCTCGATTCTGAGGATATTAACAGGCAAAATCCCTTTAGATAGAAGGCAATGGGTAAGCTTGTTGGATGATTTTTGGATGGACAATCCAATGTTCATTCTGGGATGAATCCTCATATAAAGACTATGTTGAAGTGTGTGTGTGAAGCATAAGGCCACATTCCACATATACACATGGTGTCTACAATATTGGAGTTTTCATCATTCATTGAGTTCTCATGTAGATGACACAGTTATTTGCACTCCCTTTTGAGCACATGGTGTCTACAACATAAATTTGTGTGCTACACCATTTTAGGTTTATCCTCTCATCATCGCACTTACTTCCATGCTTAAAGAAGGATAACCCATATCTGGTGGACATGTGCCTGGTTGTATGACTTATCATGATGCTAATTCCTAAGCATTCTAGATGCATCTAAGAAGCCTTTATATATAGGCATGCGTAGTGTAATTTTATGCATATTGAATCGAATACATATGAATATTCTGATCATACTCTTTCTGGTCTATAGTTGTGCTTGTGTTTGAGTTCTTTGTTCTTGGTTGAATTTTTTCCAAAGCAAAATTCTTATAGTGATTGTTCTTTTATGAACCATCAACTAGAGGAACATTGTCATGCTAACCATGATAAATATAATGTTATAGCTCATAATACCAAAAGTAAAAGAAGAGCCATTGAGAGTGCTACACCTCCTCCATCAAACCAGGCTTCAATTTTAGGTGTTGCCCCTCATACTCCAATTATAAATGCATAATCAAATGTTGCTCCCCAATAGAAGAAAAACATAAACAACAAGAGGTCTAATGAACCTCAGGATACTCAAATTTATTCATCAATTCCTATAGTCCCCAAGGCTCCAATCAAAGAAGTTGACACTCCTCTCAACATAATAGATCAGATGAATAGGACTAGTGTTAATATTCCTATGTGGAATGTTCTCACTATGCCACCACAGTTGGAGCTACTACAACAAGAGTTAAAGAGTATAAAGGTGTAGAATCAATCAGCCACCTTAGATGAGGCAACAAGTTTGGTGCAGCCAACAAAAGAAGGAGACACAAGTAAGAAAAAAAAAGCCTCCTCCTTTTTATGTATCTTTGATTATAGGGGACAAAATAGTTCATAATTGCATGATAGATTTTGGAGCTAGTAGTTATATAATGTCTAAATGTGTAGCTGCAATCCTTGGTATTAAATATGAACCAATGGTTAGAGATGTACTTTAGTTAGATGGCAGCTCTATTACAATAGTAGGAATCCTGAAAAATGTGGAAATGGCATTACATGTATGCCATGGTTGTATTGTCACTCAAGACATATCAATAGTTGAGATTCCTCCACATTTCTCCATCTATCTTTCCAAAGACTTCACTACATAGATAGGTGGTTATATTGCATCATATTGGTCTTTATTACAAGATATGGGACAAAAGCCTCCATAAGGTTAGAACCTTTGGCCCTTAATCACATAGAAACCTATTCACCTAGCCCTATAAACATGAATTAGATATGGGACAAAAGCCTCCATAAGGGTAGAACCTTTGGCCTTTAATCACATAGAAACCTATATACCTAGCCCTATAAACATTAAGTGTTCAATCTATGAGATAGATGATGAGGGTATGACATATGAACCTATCACTTCCCTAATAGAGGTGCCTAATTATCTTTAAGATGAGTGGGCCTCTACTTTTCAATTTGATCTAGTACAAGAAGCTAAAGAGATAGGCCTTGGTACATATTCCATATTGGAGAAAGGTGCTCCTATTCCTAATCTTGTAAAAAAAAAGAGGACGTTGATGGATTATGGAGCATGTTCTTTGATGGCTCAAGAAACAAGAATGGCTTAGGAGCTAGTGTGGTGCTCATCTCCCCCAATTTGGAGAAATTTTACTTCTCTTATAGGCTTCAATTTAGTTGTACTAACTATGTAGCAAAATATGAAGCATTGATTCAAGGCCTCCAACTTGCACAAAAGAGGGGGATCAAATCTTTAAAGGTATTTGGAGATAGTGAGGTTGTTAACCAAGTAAGGAGCTAGAACATCACAAAGAATAATCTTCTCAAATCATACAAGCATAGAGTTTAGGATCTACTTGAGGGCTTCCAAGCATTCAATATCCAAAGTGTTCCTAGAAGAGATAACAAACATGCTGATAGAATTTCAACAATAGGTGTTCACTATGACATACCAAAGCATATTGAGGATAAAAGAGAGCAACACATTAGACTGGTTGTAGGACCTACAGTTTTAGATAACCATGCCAATTGGTAGGTGTTTGACTCTGATGTTTAAATTGTCAACTTTGTACAAATTGAAGCAAAATTCTCTAATAGGAATCAGTCCAAGCTACAAAGCCAATATGGTGATTAGGTCATGAACCTCAACTCCAACAAGTTGCCTAAGGGTCTAATCACTTTAGAAGATGTTTTCAATCCTGATGATCAAGCAAGGAGTAGGGGTTTGAATCTAGCTACAAATAAAGATGATCACATACTAGTTGCCATTACTGATGGAAAGGTTCTTAGTTTGGGAAAGGTATGCTCTAAAGCTGAACAAGAAAATTATGTTCATTTATGTCAAGAATTCAATGATGTATTTGCATGGACATATGATGATTTAAAAATTTTTGACCCAAGTTTATTTTAACATACCATATATTTAAATAGTGATGCAAGGCTTGTTAGGCAAAAGCAAAGACCAATCAATCCTAAGATTGAACCTATGATGATAAAGGAGCTATCCAAGCTGATAAAGGCTAATATTATTTTTTCTATTAAGCATTTCTCTTGGGTAGCCAACCTTTTTCCTATTAGAAAGAAGAGTGGAGAAGTCAAATTGTGTGTAGATTTTAGAGACCTAAATAGGGCCTCTCTCAAAGATCACCATCCTCTCACTTTCATGGAATAAATCTTATCCAAGGTCAGTGGCTCTGAAAGTTTTTCCTTCCTAGATGGGTTTTCAGGTTATAACCAAGTGTTGGTCCAAGATTCTGATAGATACAAGACATCCTTCCCTACTAAATGGGGCACTTATGCCTATAGAAAAATGCCTTTTGGATTAACCAATGTAGGTGCTACCTTCCAAAAAGGAATGGAGATGGATTTCAAGAGCATGCTTGAGAAATTTGTGTTGGTCTACCTTGATGACATAATAGTCTACTCAAATAATGTGGCAGACCACTTTGGTCATCTAAGGCAAGTGCTCATCAAGTGTAGGGAATATGGTGTGTCCTTAAATCCAAACAAGTTTGTGTTTGCCATTGGTCAAGGAAAGTTGCCAGGACATATTGTGTCTAGGAATGGCTTAACCATTGATCCAAAAAGAATAAAAACAATCCTTGCTCTTCCACTTCCTAGTCATAAGAAAGGGTTGCAAAGTTTCCTTGGAATCAACTTTGTAAGAAGGTTCATTCCTAACCTTGTTACCATGGTCAAACCCCTTACAACCATGCTAAAGAAGAATATGGTTTTCACTTAAAAAAAGAAGGGAGAGCCAATTTTGAAGAAATCAAAGTAGTAATAGCATTAGCTGCTACCCTTATCAATCCCAACTTTGATAAAGATTTCATTCTCTATACCCTTGGGGGTGAGTCAATCATATCAATTGTCTTGACACACTTGAATGATGCATATGAAGAGAAATCTATAGCCTTTTTCAGTGAAGGGCTAAATAATTATGAGGAAAAATATAGTTATTTGGAAAGACAAGTTCTTGTTTTCATAAGAGCTTTAAAGAAATTCAGACATTTGTTATCACATAATAAAGTCTAGCTCCTAGTTCCACATGCAAGTGTGATGGAGTTCCTCTTGAACAAAGATATCGGTAAGAAAATGATGGGGACACAACCCAAGAACAAAATGGACACAACAGAAAAGGGAAAATTATATTCACTAAGAAAATAAGCTAGTACAGTACAGGAAAATAAACTTCAAAACATGCCCTAAGGGCTTACAATAGCATAAATCTGGGGATAATTTCTCCTTACAGTACCTCCACTCAAACTCCACTCTGAACTGCCTTTTACAATGCCAAAAATCTCCTTAAATAGACCCCGGAGGGTTAAGGACTAGGAGTAAATTCTAGAAAGTTCTAGTAGGCATCCACCAACCAAATAGAAGGTTCCAGAAGCGGCGTTAGAAGTCGGTGCAAATCTAGAAGAATCCAGAAACGGTAATCGAACTTCCAAGAGGCATAACTTTTGAACCGTAGCTCCGATTGACGAACCCTTTATATTTTTGGAAAGCTCTCGAAGTGCTCTATAGCCATATGGACAAGCTTTGCTCATTCCCCCATTTTTTGGCCCTTTTCAAGGTCATTTAATGCCCCTAACCTGACTTTGAAGCATTCTTAGGAGGTCTCCAAAACCCGAAAAACTGTAATAACTTTCAAACCGTGGGGCCTTTTGACCCGATTCTTTTTTTGGAATACTCTAAATTACAATTACATTCATCTGGCCAATTTACGCCTCCTAGTTCACTAAAATGATGGCTCAATTACATACTCCTATTTTTTTGAGATTTATACGAACACTGATAGTGGAACTGTGAGAGTTGGAACCTTTATTTGGCCCAAATGGGTATCCAAAAATGAAAACACATGAAATAGAAACTAAGTCTAAGTACATTTTTTTGGGTGACACAGGATTGCCCTTATACCTCTGGATGCTCCTACATCAGACACCCAGGGTAGATTGAAAAGTGACCCTGTCACTTTATGAATGGTAGAGGAAATCCCAAATGGGAAACCTCAGCTACTAAAATCCAAGTTGAGTCCTCGATCGGTCGTCCTTTCCATTTGACCAGATACTCTTCATACTGCCTATTTCTGGTACTCCTACCCACACGATGATCTAGAATGTCTTCTATCTCCTCCTTCATAGAAGTAGGAATTGGACATGGCTCGAACACCAGCTCCTCATCTGCACCATCATCATGATACTCTGTTAAATCTGCAATGTTGAAAATGGGAGAAATCTGAATACCATCTGGCAGCTCCACTTCATATGCATTTCTTGAGTCATGTTTCTTCAAAATTTTGCAGGGGCCAAATTTCTTCGTTTTTAGCTTGTTGTAAGTACCGGCTAGAAATCTTTCCTTTCGTAAGTGCACCATGACTAAATCTCCTACTTGGAATTCCTTATGTCTTCTCCTTTGATCAGCCCTAGCTTTATACTCTTGATTCATCTTGGTAATGTGTGCCTGAACCTCCTCATGTAGACACTTGATATGTTCAGCAAATTCCTCAGCTTCTGCACTTGTCCTCTCCCCTTGTTCTATCTTCCTCAGCTCTGGTGCAGTCTTTGGGCTATTCCCATATACAATTTGGAATGGTGATTTTCTAGTACTCCTATTTATAGAGTTATTATAAGCAAACTCTGCCTGAATCAAATCCCATCCCTTGGGCTTATCCCCAACTAAACATCTTAGCAAATTGCCCAGACTTCTATTTACCACATCTGTTTGGCTGTCAGTTTGTGGGTGATGCGTGGAACTGAATTTCAAGTCTGTTCTCAACTTTTTCCACAATGTCCTCTAGAAATACCCCACAAATTTAGTATCTCTATCAGAAACTATACTCCTTGGACGACCATGTAGTCTTACCACCTCTTTGAAAAAACAAGTCTGCAATATGGACAGCATCATGTGTTTTGTGGCATGGAATAAAATGTGCCATTTTGGAGAATCTATCAACCACCACGAATACTGAGTCATTACCCCTTTGTGTCCTTGGCAATCCAAGAACAAAATCCATACTTATGTCCTCCCATGGCCTTGATGGAACAGGCAATGGCTGATATAGGCCAGTATTGTGACTAAACCCCTTGGCAACTTGACAAACCGGGCAACTCTGTACAAACTTCTTCACATCCTGTGAAATTTGAGGCCAAAAATAATGTTCTCTAAGAATGGCAATGGTCTTATCTCGACCAAAATGTCCTACCATCCCTCCACTGTGTTTCTCCTTAATCAGATTTTCCCTCATTGAACTCCTTAGAATGCACAATTGACTACCTTTGAACAACATGCCATCTTGAATCAAATAGTCTAACCACTTGGTTCTATCTACAGCAACAGGTTCTTTACAAGCTTTCCATGCTTCAGAAAAATCAGGATCCTCGGGGTACAAATTCTTAAGTTCATCAAACCCAACTACTTCAACCTACATTACTGTAAGAAACAACTGTCTCCTACTTAGTGCATCTGCAACCCTGTTAGATTTTCCACTTCTATGCTTCAACACAAATGTATAGCTCTGCAAGAACTCTACCCACTTCATATGCCTCTGATTCAATTTACCTTGGCTATTTAGGTACTGTAATGCCTGATGATCAGTATACAAAACAAATTCCTTTGGCAATAAATAATGCCTCCATTTCTTTAAGGCCTGAACTATTGCACAGAACTCTTGATCATAAACATAATACTTCTTCTTTGCATCATTCAAATTTTCACTAAAATATGCAATAGGCTTACCTTCTTGGCTTAATACAGCCCCAATAGCACTGCCACTAGCATCACAATCCACCTAGAACACTTTTCTGAAATCTGGAATTGCCAACACAGGCTGTTCTGTCACCTTCTTCTTCAGCAATTCAAAACTTCTCGCAGCTGCTGCAGTCCATTTGAACTCTTTTCTATCTCCTCTTATTGTATCAGTTAGGGGTGCACATATGCCACTGAAATTCTTAATAAACTTCCTGTAAAAACTAACCAGACTATGAAATGATCTTACCTCAGTAGCAGACCTTGGAGTAGGCCATTCCAAGATGGCTTTTACCTTATCTGGATCCATTTTGAGACCTTCAGGTGATATAACAAACCCCAAATAGACTAACTCCCTTTTTGCAAAGTTACACTTCTTTAGATTAATTAACAGTTTCTCTTCCCTTAGCCTTTCAAGGACACTACGAATATGCAATAAATGTTCTTCCAAAGTCTTGCTGAAAATTAAAATATCATCCAAATAATCAATAACAAATTTTCCCAAGAACTTCTTAAGTACCTCATTCATGAGCTGCATGAAGGTGCTTGGGGCGTTCATCAATTGAAAGGGCATGACTAACCACTCATAAAGACCCTCCTTGGTCTTGAATGTTGTTTTCCACTCATCTCCTTCTCGAATCCATATCTGGTGATAACCACTCTTCAGATCTATCTTTGTGAAGTACTGAGCTACACTCAAGCAGTCCATAATATCATGCATCCTTGGCAAAGGAAATCTGTACTTGATGGTGATCCTATTTATAGCTCAAGAATCTGTACACATCCTCCACTCTCCATCCTTCTTTGGTGTGAGTACTACAGGTACTACACATGGACTCAGGCTCTCTCGAATCAAGCCCTTCCTCAATAGCTCCTGAACCTATCTATTTAGCTCCTCTATTTCAGTAGGAGTCATCCTGTGAGTAGCCTTGTTAGGAAAACTAGCTCCTGGAATCAAATCTATCTGATGACTGATTTGCCTTACTGGTGGCAATCCATCTGGAACATTATCAGAGATAATATCTCCAAACTCCCCTAGTAAATCTGAAACTTCAACTGGTATTTCACTACTACCTACTTCTTTATCTTTCCTAAGAATCAAAGCATAACACATATGTTGATGCTTCATGCCATCTAAAAACTTCCTTTAATCAACAAGACAAATCCTAGCACTGCTACATACCTTTTCACCTTCCTTTTTCATGGGCTTCAATTTGTGGTGAACTCCATCCTTTGTCAGAGAGTATGTGTTTGCATGTCCATCATGTGTTGCATGTCTATCAAACTGCCATGGTCTACCCAACAATAGATGGCAAACATCCATCAAAATAACATCACAGAGAACTTCATCATGGTAACTCCCAATTTTGAATTTTACTAAACATCGTTCACTTACCAGAACCTTATGATCATCTTTTACCCAAGCAATCTGATAGGGCTGGGGATGTTTCTCCCTCTTGAGCTTCAGATTAGAGACCATCTCTTCTGATACCAAGTTATCAGTGCTACCACCATCAATGATCACGTCACAACATTTATCCTCACACTTGCATCTGGTATAGAACAAACTCCTCCGTTGTCCTGGTTCAATCTCACCACTTAGTAGGAATCTTTCATTTACCAAGGTCTCTCCTCTTTTTGCATCCTCTGAATGTGATGATTGTGCATCCTCATCCACATGAGCAACCCTAGCTTGGCCCTCAGCTCTCCTATCTGTCCTTCCTTGTTGTTGAGGGCATTTAAAGGCACGATGACCTTCTTCATTGCAATGGAAATAGGTACCATGAAAGCCTCCTCTTCCTTGTCCATGTCCTCTACCTCTTCCTCTCTGATTTCCAAAGTCTTGATCATGGGAGCGGTTGAAACCCTCATTCCTCCTGTTCTTGCTAGTACCCACATCTTCATTTTTCTTTTGGGTTTCATTGCGGCCTCCAGATGATCTACCACTTCCCCTTCCTCCTTGATCGCGCCCTATTTTTCTTCCTTCAAACCTTTTATTTAGCTTCTTTTCAACTCGTAGGGCAAACTAGTATGCCTCTTCAACACTGGTCATTCTTACCAGACTTAATTCCTCCTGGATGCTAGGTCGCAACCCACTAATATAATGAGCAACCTTCTCCTTATTTGCTTCTGCATGTCCCACTCTAATCAAGAGTCGGTAAAATTCCTATGTATATTCTTGGACTGATCTTCCTGCTTGCTTTAACCCATGCATCTTCTTAAACAAATCAAGCTCATAGTCCACAGGAATGAACTGCTTCTTCAATTTGTCCACCATGCAATCCCATCTTGTGATCTTCTCCTTTCCTCTTCTGTTTCTTTCCAATTGGACCTCTTGCCACTAGATTTTGGAATGGCCTTTTAGTTTGGCCTTTGAAAACTTAACCCTATCTGGGTCCCTGATATCCTCATACTCAAAGTATTCTTCCAGTTCATTGATCCAATCAATCAACTCATCTGGTTTCAGATTTCCTGAAAATACACCCACTTCAATTGTGGGTCTTTTCCCAAACTTAGTAATGGCCCTAAAAAGCCTTTCCTCTACATGATTCAAAACTTCCCCGTCAAATTCCCCTTTTGGTCCAATTACTTCTTCTTCATTGTCATCCTCACTATCGTCACCTACGGCAACATTTGCTCCTCTATGGAGCTCCTCTTGCAATGCCTGTACCTGCCTTTGGAGGGCTCTAACCTTCTCAGGATTAATAGCTCTGGCCCTTCTACCATGCTCTCTTCATGGAGGCATCTTCTAAGTCAAACCCACAACCACACAGTCCTGGTGCAAACTGCCTCACAGTTGGCGCTCTGTCTACACACTCAGGAAAACTTTCTCTGATACCACTTGATGGGGACACAACCCAAGAACAAAATGGACACAACAAAAAAGGGAAAATTATATTCAATGAGAAAATAAGCTAGTACAATAGTACAGGAAAATAAACTTCAAAACATGCCCTAAGGGCTTACTATAGCATAAATCTAGAGATAATTTCTCCTTACAGTACCTCCTCTCAAACTCCACTCCGAACTGCCTTTTACAATGCCAAAAATATCCTTAAATAGACCTTGGAGGGTTAAGGACTAGGAGTACATTCTAGAAAGTGCTAGTAGGCATCCACTGACCAAATAGAAGGTTCCAGAAGCGGCGTTAGAAGTCAGTGCAACTCTAGAAGAATCCAAAAATGGTAACCGAACTTCCGAGAGTCATAACTTTTGAACCGTAGCTCCGATTGACGAACCGTTTACATTTTTGGAAAGCTCTCAAAGCGCTCTATAGCCATATGGACTAGCCTTGCTCGTCCCCCATTTTTTTAGCCCTTTTTGAGGTCATTTAATGCCCCTAACCTGACTTTGAAGCATTCTTAGGAGGTCTCCAAAACTCGAAAAACTGCAATAACTTTCAAACTGTGGGGCCTTTTGACCCGATTCTTTTTCTAGAATGCTCTAAATTACAATTACATTCATCTGGCCAATTTACACCTCCTAGTTCACCAAAATGATGGCTCAATTACATACTCCTATTTTTTCAGGATTTATACGAACACTGATAGTGGAACTGTGAGAGTTGGAACCTTTATTTAGCCCAAATGGGTATCCAAAAATGAAAACACATGAAACAGAAACTAAGTCTAAGTACATTTTTTTGGGTGACACAGAATTGCCCTTATACCTCTGGATGCTCCTGCATCAGCAAAGAGTTGGATGAATCACCAAGGTCATGGAATATGGTGTTGACATCAAAAACAAAAAGCTCATGAGAGGTAAAGGATTGTGTGAGCAGATGATTTCATCCCAGGAAATGACTGAAGAGGTTTCATTGGTATTAGAGGATGAACAACTAGCAAAGGATAAAAATATGAATAGTTGGATACATCATATGAAAACTGTCTTGTTGGGAGGAGGATATCCACAAGGATTAGCCAGAGGTAATAGAAGATAGTTCAAATTTCATTCTATTCCTTTTATCCTAGTGGATGGGATTCTTTTTAGGAGAGATCTCAATGGTGTCCTATTAAGATGCATTAACCTTGATCAAAACAAATAGAATGATCAAAGAGTTTCATGATGGCCCTGATGGTGGCCACTTCTCAGCTAGAAAAATAGCCATAAAGATAATGAGAGTTGGTTATTATTGGCCAACTTTGTTCAATATTGATTGTCATAAACATGTGAGGAAATGTGAGTAAGTGTGCCTTCTTTTTAGGTAAACAAAGGTTAGTAGCTCTTCCCCTTCATCCTATTTAGGTTGATCAACCATTTTCCCAATGGGGGTTGAATTCCATTAGTCTAATCAATCCGCCTTCTAGCTCTAGTCACAAGTGGATCTTAGCTACAACAAACTACATTACAAGATGGATAGAAGTAGTAGCTTTGAAGGATGCCATAGAGACTTCAGTAGTGGAATTTCTTGATGGAATTGTTACTAGGTTTTTTCTCCCTTCAACAATTATATCAGATAATGCCAAGTCCTTTGTTGGGACTTACATTTTCTCTTGGGCAGTTGACCATGGTATCTATTTCAGAACTTCCTCAAATTACAAGGGAAATGGCTTTGCTAAGTCCTCCAACAAAAACCTAATCAGGATCATCAAAAGGACAATTGAAGACAATCAGAGGTGTTGACATTCAAAGTTAAGAACAACTCTTTGGGCTGACAGGATTACACCGAAAAGAGAAATTGGGAACTCACCCTTCATGCTAGTTTATAGAAGTGAAGCAAGCTTCCTATTTCACTAGAGTTTCTCTCTCCTGAATTAGCTCATCAATTAGAGCTAATTGAAGATAATGCCATGATAGTTAGGATGGAAGAATTGATTGAACTAGAAGAAAAAAGACAACAAGCTATCCAAACACTTGAGACACATGAATAGCATGTCAAAAGGAATTTTGACAGGAAGGCTAAAGTTAGGGTTTTCAATGAAGGAGATTGTGTTCTCAAGTGGGATGCAGACAGAGCTAAACTAAGAAAACACTCCAAGTTTGATTTTATGTGGAGCGACCCATATGTTGTCACCATTTGTAAAGAGGACAATACTTTTCAATTATCTAGGCATGATGGTGATATTCTGCCAATTCCAATCAATAGAATTTACCTTAAACATTGCTTCTAGGGAAGGTTAAGGGTTTCTATACATAATAGATTAGTTTATCAGTTTTCATTAAGTGCAGGAACACAGGCTATTTCTCTGTGAAATAGAAAGGTTTTGAGGTTTTCATAATTGCAAATGTTATAGTTTTTTGCTACAAAATAGCGCTCATTTTTGTGACTTCATGCTCAATGGATTGCTAAGGCCACTGGTCCATTCTTAGAAGGCAAGCATCCTCTCTAAGTTACCAAAAATGTTAGCCATTTTATCCCCCCTTTATTCTCTTGTCACCGCCATTGAAATATGATTAGAGATATCTATTCATGGAGTCAAGGTTGCACAGTGTGCTAGGCATGTGGCTAAGACCCTAGTTATCCCCTTCAATGATATAATTTTGTATTACCTTTTTGAAGGGTCAAATTACCCATGTGTCACTTAATTTGTGTCTCCCCTTGCTAGGTTTATTTGCTTTAGGTGTTGCCCCTACACCCCTTTCTTTTTAAAATTAAATCACATGTCTACCTTTATATTTTCCCTAAGTCCATTTTTAGTGGGACCTAGTGGTGGTGGTGTAGCATTAGATAGGTGTCAAAATCCTGGGAGATCTCCATGGATCAAAGGAAGAATATCACAAAGGCCTATGATCAATCATGGTCATTGATCTAGAAGCGGATCAATGCTTATCATATTGTCACTTTCTGAAGTTGTGGGAAGAATAGCCAAAGCAAGAAAGCAATGAGATGGCACGTGTCCTATTAACAAAAAATGTAAAGGTAGGAGATCACATGGTCGCAGGCAGTATCAATCTTAAGATATGTTAAGTTGTGAAGAGGCAATGAAAAGCCATGCAGTCAAATTTTGAACCATCACATGAACACAAGTGGTCAGATAAACTCTAGTTTCTAAGTTGTGAAGGTATGAAAGATAATAATAGTTAAGTCAAATGGTTGTCACATTGTCACAAATGGTTAAGGGTAACCTAGGGTTAATGTGGTAACGTTGTGAAAACTTAAGATCGCACCTTCGCAAGGTTTGATTATGAGTTAAAGATTCAAGTTGTGAGGTTACAATGAAGGGAATCAGTTAACTTTAAATTGTTATTGCAATGTCATGGGTAAAAAATCATTGAATACATTTTAGGTTGTAAAGCAGTGATAAAGGGCCAAAATAGCATAATTCATCTGATTACAGCTTTGCACGATTAAGTCATGAGAAAAAAAATTTCAATTGCGAGACTATGAAAAGCATTTGACAATTAAAGGAGGTAGTTATTGCACCGTCATAGGAGTATGAGTTATAGTGACAATTTGATTTGTGAAGCTGTGAAGCAAGACAATAGTCAATCAAGATAGTAATCACAATGTCACATAGTTAAAGCAAGATTATATTAGGTAGTTTTGAAGAGGTGACATGGTTAATATCTAAGGCATCATAGGTAAAAGAAATGCTAGGTTCTAGACTATGATGAAGACATGAGAAGTCAATTTGATGGTCATCACAAGATTGTATGGTTAATAAACTGAAGTGATAGATAGCTGTGAAGTAGCGATAAAGCATAGAATGAATAGGTTTTAGTTTTACAAAGCCATGTAGTCAATGAAGAAATAGGGTTGTGAAGCAGTGAATAGGAGCAAGTGCATCATCACAGGCTTGACATGGTAGTTAGAAAAAATAGGATGATCTAGCAGAACACTACAAAGATATAAGGCCATGTGACAAGGTTGACTATTGAATTCAATTGACTTGATGACACAACTAACCTAGCATTGTTGTAAACATTATCAAAGTGGCTCATTGATGGTGAAAAAAACCTTGATCACCTATAACCATCTTTTAGGTTTTCTTGACACCTAATAAATGTAAATTTCACTCTATCACCACCATGGTTATCCATCTACTAGTCATAGCAATTATGACCACCATTCCTATCTCTTCATGGCCTAAGTTTGCACATAAAAATTAGGTTTTCTATATATGGATGTGTATTCAATTAAATCTTCCTTGGATCATTAGTTATTGTTCTCTAAAACTTGAAGATAGTGGTTGAGTTTTAGGGTTTTAGTTGAAGTCTTCTCAGTTATGCCTAAGCTATAAAGGAAAATTTTGTAACTCTTCCAAGGGGTAGCCTTTTATTTGATCCTATGTCAGCTATATTGCATACTCTACTACCATAATTTCCTTTTCCTCTAAGTGAATATACTTCTCTGTTGTACCTCTTTCTTCCACTAATATATTTTGCAATATCTTCTTACCTTTTATTAATATGTTATTTCCATTCTTGAACATGTATGTGGTATCTATTTTTCCTTTGAATGATATAGAGTGATGATCCTTCCTTATAATATTCTATTGGTTTCTAATCTACATGTGATTTTTTAGTTAAAGCAAAGATTGAATCTGTGTACTTTGGGATTATATTGATGAACTGTGCAGTTCTAGGCAGAGATAAGATTGAGCATACTATTTGGTGTATCACCTCTCTAGATTGTCTAGGTAGTTTGATTTCATGTATTTCCTTCTCCATATTCCTTCAAAGAAGTAGTTAGGTGCATCCTGATAGTGAGGAATTCATCATTCTCTGGAGACTCAATTTCATTGCTCAAGTCCCAAAACTTGGAGATTGTTTCCATATTTCACAAGGTTGCCTTTAGGTCAAACCTCAAGCAAGGGTGCAAACTTTTTTGACAACATAAATCTTCTTGTAGATGTACATAACATTAATAAAAGGCCCCAAACTACACATATCTTAACTACATATATCTTAACTCTAATTCTCCCTTCAAAGATTCATATGAAAGTTAGAACAAATGAGACATTGCAAGGAAAGAGATATTCACAATGCAACACCCATGAGAAGATTGACACAACATATAGATTTAAAAGATAAAATAGAAACATTCAACACAAGGCAAAACATGTACAAGATAGTCAAATGGTATGAAGAGGAAACATGGGTTTGTAATAATGCATGGTAAAATAAGAAATTATAGTTGCAGAGCATAAACCAATACAAAAGAACCAAAGAAAAACATATAAAAAGTATTTACAACTTATCTTTATAGATCGGGCATAAATCGGATCTAAACTTGAAGTTCAAACCCAAACACAACTAGATTTAAGAGTTGCAGAGAGAGAGATAAATGGATATCAAAATAAAATATGATCTTGGAGTGTAACTTGTTGTAGAATTGACAAGAAGCCCAAAAATGAATGCACCCAATTGTAAGGGAGATCCAATCCAAAAGATTAGATCAGTCCAATCATTAAAGAGGCATGGAGATTCATTAGCACAATAAAAAAATGCTCAAAAGTCATATAGCATTAAATGAATAGATCCTTGTAATGTGTGTTGGATGCAAAAAATCAAATCGCATCGTTGCCAAAAAAATGTGGGATGGGATAACACAAAACTCAATCAACACTAGAGATCAAGCTACTCAGCCAAAGAATAAACCAAGATGGTAACTAAGCCAATTGACATAAGAATAGTATGAGCTACTCAAAATACAAATTGAACCACTCAGCACCAAAACAAATTAGCACTCAGCAAAAGAGAAAACTGAGCCAACATGAAATGTTAACTGCCAACTGACATATTACCCCAACAAAGAATCCAACCCATTGAAGATCTCTCAATTTGGTTATATGTGATGGGATAAATGGGTGTAAAAATATCCAACAATAACTATACTCAAAGAGAAATCATAACACCATATTTTGTTAACTAGGGAAACCTTGGCCAAGGGAAAACCCTAGTGGGGATGGTATCTAGTTCGCCTCACAATAGGTGTATCATAGTCGTGCTTTGGGCCATGCTTAAGAATAATATATTCAAACTAAGGACTCTTTTTTTCCCACTATGAGGTGCATTTAATCTTGTCAACCCAAGGACATATACTTGAAATGGTCAACACAATATGTGCACTAGGTCTCTTAATGAGTCACTATGCTTATGCTACGGGAAAGTAAAATGCAAGGAAAAGAACTTACACTATTTTTGCAGGAAACTAACACACTTAACTCTATGAATACTGTAAATACAATGAAAGGCTAACAAATATTCCAACTCAGTTCATCCACTATAATTGTTCTCACATATGTTGTATGAACATTCACGAAGTGTGATGCTATAGGAAGGAACTTACAACTTCTACTTACAATACTAAGAATGCATGGAAATAAATCTATGCTAACCTAATATAATCCACCTTCCAAGTGGGCCCCCTTGGTCGACTTCAACTAAACTACTAACATAGGATAGAAGCCAAAAACTATTTCATTATATTTCAAAAATTTATTACATAACACAAAGAACTGTAAATACACAACTCACTGTAAAAGTTAACAATCTATTCTCATAAACTCTTTCTTCTAACTAACTAAACTAACACATTTGATTTTATTCCTAAATATAGGAGATCGGCACTTGTTCCCATAATAGAAAAGTAAATAACCTAGCTATAAATTTGCAGAAGAGAAAGAAGGAAAATAACAACTCAAGGCGGGAAGAAGAGATAATGTCTTAAGGTGGGAATAATAAAGTCTAACCATAGGAATAAATCCAAAGAATACAATAAGTCTTGATAGCTCCTCCATACTCATTGTCATGTCCTTTAGAACCATTAAAACTTTCCTCCACCACGGCTACACCTTAGCGTTCTTTTCTACTTAAATGTTGTTGGTGCTCATCTTTGAATTCTTCCAATCATCTTTCAGCTTCATTGCTAATAGGTTAGTTATAATACGGAGATAATTGAAAATAAGAATTTTCAAATTAAATTCAAATATAAGAACACACATTTTGACAATTATATGAAATACTACATAATATATATAATGCTAGCAAAAGACGGCATAGTATCTACCCATAGGTTTATCATAGGTTTCAGTAAACATAGGTCCACAAATGTTTTGACAAAAATAAAACAGAGTATCAACAAAGTGTTTTAAAACCATCATGAAATAAAGGCAATATTTGGCCTCATCAGTACCCATAAAATGATCCACTAAACAAAAATATCATGCTAAGGATGTTGACCCTGCAAGGAGTTTATTAAGTACATATAGTGTCTCAGTCCTTGTTAGCGGACTAGGCCCTGTTAAAAGCCTCAACCTTATTAGGATTTGGTATTACAATTACAATGTATGCAAGATGAGCCCATTGCCCAAACATACAATTATACAATATAATTCCTTTATACAAAAAGTGATAGATACAAAAAAAAAAAAAAAACCTCTTACTATTGATATCTTCAACGTCTAATCTTACTTTCTCTACTTTTCACATAAGACTAATCATACATTAGAGTTCACATCATTTAGTTCTCTTATCGCTTTGCATATCATATACATCTTGCACACTACTTCACATAATATGATATTTCCTTTATATCTTTACATTTCACACTTTCCTAGTTGGCCTTCAAGCTTTCACATGCTTGGAAAAACACAAAACTAATTCTTTCTAAATTAGATTTAACATCTAGGATTTCATCCCTTATTGGTTAAATAATTATTTCGTAAACCAAATAATTCTTGAACCTGTAATTTACATTTCTCTATCATGCTCGGTTTTTTCCTATACACAGGTTGTCTGAAAATTTGATCATAATTTAATGTATTATCTATACTATCACATGTACTTAGCCACATAATCATGACACTATGTACTCTACATATCTAACTATTCATATTCCTATCTATTCTACTAGATAAACTTCATGATACTTAGATAGTTTTCTAGGTACAACTACCTTGACTTCCTTTTCATGATCTGCTTTGTTCATACTAAAATCATGTTGCCATAAATGACAACATTGTATGATTACTTTAGCTAAATTGCTAAAAATCTCCCATTTTTCATTGATGGAAACATGAAGAAATTTGGCTAAGTCCCAAAAAGAAACTTATCACTTCACAAAATTGTAAATAGCATTTTGTAAAATTGGCCTTGGCAAAAATTTCAAAACTTCAAAACTGTGGATCATCATACCAACCTTTTTCCTTATAACTCCTAATTATATTATTTTACTCCCCCTTTGACTTACATACATTTATTACTTATTTATACAATTTTCCATTCCTTTTCTCCCCCTTTGACATCAATGACAAAGATGTCAAATCTTATTTACAAGTCAAATTTAGATCAATGCCTCTGCATTAAGCTAATAGTCAAGTCATACAGTCATCAAAACTTGTTTATAAACTCTTGAAGTTTTTCTTCCATGAATCTCTGACACTTTCAAATATGCTAAGAAGGGCACAAAGTCCATAAGATGCAATCTTAACTACATTTAAGTCTAAATAGACAAATTTCTCAAATGATGTTTGTTGCTCCAATGTTCCAATTTTTAGAGATTGATTTTCTCTGAGAAGTGAAAATCTCATTGCAATTATGTCTCTGTCCATCGTAATGAGTCTTATTTCATCATATATCTTCTCAATTTGTGCCTCAATATCTTTAATTATGTAATTTTGTTGTTGAAGTTGTCTTACTTATGCCTCAAGTTCCTCATTTTTCTTCTTCAACTCATCATCTTTGTCCTTAGTAAACCTAAATGTTAGTGCACACTTAGATTACATTGTCTTTGCCTCCTATTCACATTTTCTCAGTTATTTGATGCATACATCAATATTTCCCAAACCATTCCTAAAGTTGTGACAAACATTGTTAAACATTTTTACATCATGGTCAGCATGTTCCTATACCTCTGCAATGTCTAATAGCTTGGTAAATTCTATATCAAAATCTTGTGTCATGGATTTTTCTCTATCTCAGGTATTAGATTATGTTATCTTTTTAGGCAAGGTTTTCAAGTCTTTTTGTTTCTTCCATCAAGGTTCTTTGTAGACCCTTTACCTTGTTATTTTCCTCTATAATAAGGGCTAGGATCAAAGTGTCCTTGCTGACCTCTAGAACTCAAAAAGCTCCAGGTGTGGATATTTTTAGGGTCTCTTCTTCCTCCATAGTGTATGTTTGATCTACTGATTTAACTACTGTGGCTATTGATCCCCCTAAGTCTTTGCTCTCTTCTTTTGGAATCATAGACCTTTTAATTACTTCAATTGTTTATGTTTTTCCCTCCTCATAGTTTTTTCCCATTATTACAATAGCTCTTCTCTTGTTCCTAAGTAGGGGGTGAATACCCTTCTTTATCCTCTCCAAGTCATCATCATTATTCACTTTGCACAAATTTCTAATTTGGTTTTCTCTTATTTTTCTATCTTCTTCTACAACTCTACTTCTTCTATTTATAATTTTGTCTTACAAATCTTGAGGAATATTCTTTTGAATATCTCCAAACCTTTTATTTGTCAAGATCATATTTCTTACTACAATGTTCTATAGTTGTAATCTATCCATATTACTGTACAAGTGATCAAACTTGTTTAACTACTCAAAATTGTTGTTGTCAATGATTTGAACATTTAGTCTTTCTCCTTGGATTTCCAAGATTTCTTACCCAAAGTCTTCTTTGTCTCTAACTCAACCTTTTCAATTGGTTTTTCTTCTTTTTATTCTAATTCTTCCCCATTTGAGTCTTTAAACTCAATCACCTATAGTGCATTTCTTATTTTACCTGGTCCACTAGATTTCTACTTTATTATCTTCTTTGATGGGGATTCAACAGGTTCTAACTTTACTTTAGAAATTCTTTCAAACTTGTGCCAAGAGGGGTGACAGTTTGTTCTTCAATTATTGTTACCTCCTCCTTATCATTTTCCTTCACTATAGGTCTTACAACTGTGGGTTGCACTTGTGATACTAATTCATAGGGAGCGCTTTGTATTTGAGTAGATTTTCCTACTATAGTGACTCCTTCTCCCACTCCTACAACTGCTAGAGGTGTAGAAACTAAAACATCAATTTATTTGCTAGCTCTCATTTCTAGGGCTATTCCTAGTGCCTCCCTAAATTTCTTAGGACTCATTCATAATTCCTTTCTCATGGTTTCAACTTTCTTCTTAATCTCTTTCTTATGAAGCTCATTGAATACCTATTTCACCTTTTCTTCATATTTCCCCCATCTAGGACATGTCAAGTGATTTCTTGACTCAAGGATCATTTTGGCATATCCCTCAATTAATTGTTTGATCATTCCATAACCCATAAGGTCAATTAATGTTACCCTTGATTCCACTACCTCCATGCATGTGACATCAGTTTCTACCATAAAACATATGTCATCCTTATATTTCTCTTCTAATGTTGGTGGAATTATGAACCTTTGTTTCATGGTTGACTGAAAGTTATTCACCATCTTTGAGATATCTTGTGTTATTTTCTCCTCTGGTTGTCTCCTATAATGTTTAGTTATCATGCTCATGTTACATTGATTATTGTTCCATTCTTGGTTAATTAAACTATGGAACTATCTTAATAATTGGAAAAATAAATGTGTCAATAGTGATTCAAATCTAAACAATGCATTATTGGTTTACTTTAGTCTATCTATGTTATCCAATAATTGTTGTTTCACAATGTTGCACAAGTTAACTTTCTCCTTCTTTTCTATCATTAGGTAAGTTGTATGGATGAACTCAATAGGCACAAAATTCACTCTTGAGCTTTAATTCAACTTGTAACCATTAATCTTGCTAATCAGTCTACTATCAATTTGCTTTATTAGATCAATTATCATGTTCCTTCCATTAAATTTAGTTCCTAGGTTTACTTCAACTTGTTTCTTCACATTTTTCTCATTTACAAGATTGCATCCTTCATTACTTAGGCCAATGAGTTTGTGGATCTGATTGTGATCAATCATTACAGGAATGTCTCCTACCCAGAACATACCTTCATGAATTATGCTCAAAATTATCCTTGACCATTTGTGGTTGTTAAACTCAATGTATAACATCTAGTTGATATGTTCATGTCCTTGAGGTGTTCATACCTTTGTTTTAATGATAAATCATTATTGCAAACTTCATGTAGTTCCTTGTGGAAGTCATTATCAACAATTCTTTCAAATTTACAATGAATGTATGCTCTAATGTCTTCAACATGCAAAACATTAGGTAGAACTTGAGAGAACAGTCCTAGAGGGTCATCTTCCAAAGATAGATAGGGATGTTTCTTGAGTTTAAACCTAGGTCTCTCACTAACATCACACACGGTAGGGTTTTCCATTTTCTTGATTCAAACACTTCAAAAATTCAATTGATAAACTTGCAAAATACCTAGTTCATGCATAATTAGGGCTTCTTTTACTTTGCACTTGAAATCACTTCAATTTTCTTTCAATTCATTGTCACTTAACTTTTTTCTACTCTTAATTTCTTTACACAATCAAATGCTACAGATAATCTCATTTGCATGCCTTAAATCCTTTCAAATCGAACTCTACATTGATTGTGCAACTACTTAGTCCATAAAAAGTTATCTTTGTTAACCAATAAACTTGTTTTCATTCGTACCTCATCATGTGATTTCCAAATAACATGTGCTCTTAACCAAATCTTCCTCTTGACTTGTTTTACCACATACTAACTTCACAACTTCCAACTCAATGTCTAACTCTTGTTCCACCTATCTTGTTCTCTATCTTCAATAGATAAATGCTTAATTCAAATAGGATGAATCACATATAATTGTTGACTTTAATCTCTCATCAAGTACATCAAAGTATTGCTCTTCCAATACCACGTGTGAACTTGATGGATCTTTTGCTTTGACAAATACCTCTTTGAATTATTCAACATATTCTCTAAGTTCATATTTCTCACTGTTGTTGTTGTTGTTGTTCCTTTTGACATTTGTATTGTTATTCCCTCTAAAATCTATGTTCATGTTTATGTTCCTCATATCCATTTTGAAAAATCTTGAAATGTGACCAAAATTATTGCATAACTGACACACAGGTGTACTCCTTCTCTGATTAGGTTCATCCTGATTAACTAGTGCTCTATAATTTGTAGCAATACATCCAAGGTTGTTTCACTTGTAACACATAATGTTGATCATTGTTCTATTAGCTCCTTCTCCTTCATTAGATCTACTTGTGGATCTCCTTATTTCATTAAATGTAGGGTTAGTATCCCTAAACATTCTATTGTTGTTATTATTACTATCAAACTTAGGTTTCCTACAATCAACTGCATTATGACCAAAACCATGACAATTATAACAATATAAATTAGTAATAGGTTTGAACAACTTACCTGTATAATCTCTCTTCATATGACCAACTTCATTACATATAAATCATCCAACTTTGAATTCATACCTTACCTCCTTAGGTGGTTCAACTTGTTTTGTTTTCTTAGGCTCATCACATTTTTTAGGTTGACTTGTTCAACTTCTTTAGGTATTTATTTATATTGGCTTGGTTCAATCTCATTCTGATCATTTTTCTTAGGTTTAGGGTTTTCAACAATTGGATCTAGTTCCTTTCTTACTTCAGACTTCTTTGCTGATTTTTCTCCAATGAAATATCCAAGACCATTATTATCATAAGAAGATCTCTGATATTAGATTTTCTAATCAATTTTCTCACTATTGGATGTCATCCCTAGTTGGTTAAATAATAATTTCATAAATACAATAATTATTTAACCTGCAATTTACATTTTTCTGTCATGCTCTATTTTTCTTGTACACTGCTTGTCTGGAAAATTGATCATAATTATTTATGTTATATCTATAATATCACATGCACTTATCCAAATCATCATGACACATTGTACTCTACATATGTAACTACACCTATGCCAAAGATTAACCAGTGAATCTTGTCAATCAAAATCCTATATGTTCTACCAAATAAACTTCATGATACTTAGATAGTTTTCTAAGTATAGCTACCTTGACTTTATTTTCATGATCTGTTATGTTCATACTAAAATCATGTTTCCATAAATGACAACATCAAATTATTACCTTAGCCAAATTTCAATAAGAGCAATACAATTCGTCTAAAGAAATCTAAACAAACATATAGCAAGCATAATATGGGGGAAGAAAATCACAACATGCATACACAAAAAAGCTACTATACTAGGGAACTCACTTCAAGCACATTTCCCTCCTTCCTAATCACATCCTTTAGTGTTTAGACAAGGTGGAAAACTTTCAAGAGGAGCAATGTCCAACATAGCAGGAACAACAACTAAGTTTGATTAGAAACCCTCATGAAAGTTGTGATGATCAAGACTAGATGTAAGTGAAATTTGCATAGAAAGCATGTTAGGAAAATCAACATCAAGAACAATAATATCATGCTCACCATTATCTAATGTATCTTCTTCATCAATATTAATAGCTATATAAGCCAAAATACAAATATCACATTTATCTATTTTATTAGTATGATTAACTTCCCTTATATGCATGGGCTAATCTAAGGAAGGAGAATAAGAATGAGGAGTGTGCACATGGTCCTTAGCACAAGCTTGATGTTTCTTTTGATGATCATAGTAAAACTAGTTGTGTTTGTTTTTTTTTTCAAAAATTGGTTGACAAGAACAAGGATCAATAGACACAGGCTCCTTCCATCATTATATGGGTTAAGAGGAGGGAAAAAATTAGGTTGGGAAATCAAAGGAGGAATCACACTAGAAGGAGCATTAGATGTAGGAGGTGGTTGATTATTAGAAATGGAAGAATTGGAAGAAATAGGTGTAGAAGGTGTAGATGAAAGACCACAAGTAATATCCCTAGGCATACTCAAATCAACAATATATCAACATTTATAAGCTTGATATAATTGAAAAAGATAATTAGGACAAGTAAGAGGTTTAGTAGGAATAAAAGGCTAGAATAAATCAAGGGTAGCACAAGGCCTAAGCCTAGAGGGATGATAAATATGATGATTGATCATCTTAATCTCACCATCATGACGAAATTTCATTCACTAATTAATAGGAAGGAACTGTCTTTCATGGAAGTCAACCAAGGTCAACCAAGATTCACTTTGAATCAATTAGAACTACAAATAAAAACAAAGGTACTATTCACCACTTTACCATAGAGTTCAATAGTCAAGAAATAGGAACCATGAGAGGGATACAAGAAACCATTACAAGTTTGAATCCAAGTATCAGTTGAATCATAAAAACCATAGTGTGATTGTTTAGAAAATATAACTTCCTCAGTGATGGAATTAACCATAGAAGTAGGATCAACAAGGAAACCATAAGAAGGATGCTTAGCAACCCTAATACAAATAAAAAGAGGACCATCAGGAACATGAAAAATGCTAGAATCATCAAATAAAATAGTAAGGTCTCTAACACTCTTAAGATTAGGTTTAGGCTTGGGTTGATCATGAGATTTAGATGGAACCTTAGGTTTAGGTGGAGGTGGAGGTACACATTTGATAGTTTTCATAGTACAACTACTCTCTTCTTGTTGTTTATCATAAGCAATGTTCATAACGGGGGAAGAAGAAGGTTGAGCAATCATATTAGTAGTGTGTTGAGATAAAGCATTGGTGTAGATTTGAATATTTTGATTAGGAGGCATCATAGATTTGTTTCCATTAAAATAATTATCAATAGATAGAGTGTTGGAATCAATCAAATCTTGAGTCTTATGTTTCAAGGTATAACACTACTGAGTATCATGCCAAGCTAAAGATGACATTGACAAAAAGATTTGGAATCAAAGTGTGGACTTGTTGTAGTAGAAGGAAGAATTGGTCTAACAAGAGGGAGTATAATGATATTAGAACTAACTAACCTTCCTATTATTTAATGAAAACACTCAAAAAGAGGAGCAAACTTACAGTCTATCCAAGAAAATAGAGGAAGAAGTAATGACACTTTTGGATGTAGTAGCTACTTCATCATCTACTATATTTGTGGCTTTGTTGATCTTGATATAATTCTTAGGTTTCTGGAACTTGTTATGACTAGGTGTGATATCACTCTTATCAATGAGTTCATAAGCCATTGGAGTGGTGCATAAAGTTATGAAGGATGTAAGTTCAATAAGTATAATCTTATCTCTAAAGTATATCTATCAATTAGAAATAAACATATATTGAATATCAATATCAAACATAAGATAAGAAATATGGTCATCTATTGCTTGAAACTACCAGTAAAATTAATTAATGTTTCCTTGGGACCTTGTTTACAATGAATTAAATTAGTCAAATATACTTGAGGACAAATATTATTCTTAAATTTCTAGATAAAAGTATTAGAAATTTCACAAAAAAGAATCAATAGAATAAGGTGGAAAAGAAAAATACCATTGCAGAGCTTTGTCATGAAAAGTATGAGAAAATTGATTAGATAAAATTCTATGATCATGAGAATAATCACTACATAGAACCTAAAAAGTTTTAAGATGAGTCATAGGGTCACCCTTACCATTTAAAGTATCAAGGCAAGGCATATTATCTTGTTGAGGGGAAAATATACAGATAATTTCTAAAGAAAATGGGTTATTCACATCACATGTAGGCACATTGAACTTGGATTGAGTTAAGGAATAAATTTCTCATTACAAGGAAGAAATGGTTTGATAAAGGCTAATGATTGTGGATCATTAAAGTATATAGTTGGCAATGAAAAATTCAATGCACTAGGAAGAGTGTATGAATTGGCTAGAATAGAAGGTTCTATGAGTGGAACACTAGGAACCACAATAGTAGAATGATTAGGATAAGCGTAAAGAATACTATTGTATTAATGTTGTGAGGTATGCAATGAAGCAAGTAGAACACTCATATGTAGAGAATGAATAGTAATACTTGTGATAGGAAGATTGGATGGTTCAAAGAAAGTAGTCACAATAGGAGGAACATATGTAGGAATGATAGATATAGGTGTGAAAAAAGGGAAAGAGTGATGAGTGGACCATTCCTACTTTGGATACATCTTGAGTCAAAGGCTTAACATGAGAGTGGACAAGGTGAGTAAGACCACACAAGATATTAACAACATGTTCATCACTATAGATCACTTTCTTAAGAGCATCAAAAGTGGAAATAATATCAATATTGTAGTTCTCTTGAAGAATTCAATCATGCATTTTATCAATCTCAATAGAAATCTTATGAATGTATTCATGAGGAACCCTTAAAGCCTCATCTTCATCATGAGATGAATGAGAAGATTCATTCTCCATGGAAGGATTAGGATCATTAATGCTTCTAAGGAGAGGAGAAGAATATTCCAAATCAAAGGAAGCCATAATTCTATGACTTCTAATAGTAATACTATAAGTAAGGCTCAAGGTAACAAACCTCATGCACTAAGAAAGGAAAAAGGAAGATCACACAAAGAAAAATATAACCTTAAGGTATGAACTAAGTCACAAAGCATACAATGTAATTTAAAGAAAGTCAATGCATGTAAGATATGAATAGGATAAAACAAATAAACTCTAAAAAGAAAGAGGGCACAAGTTGAGTCACCAAAGATGTGTGAACAACCAATTCAAACAATATAACTTTAATAAGAAAGGGGACTAAGCCTAGTTCACCAAAGATAGGTGAGCAACCAATTCAAACAATCTAACTCCAATAAGAAAGGGGGATAAGTTAGGCTCACCAAAGATGTGTAGGGGGGAATGTGAATTAGGGAATATAAACCTAAGTTTGTCACATAACCCTAATACCTCAAAGGGGAATCAAGGAAATTGATCCTTTTAATCCCAATTCTAATGTAACTATATATACAAAGATTAGTGCCAACCAAGTGATAAAAGAGCACCAATGCAAGAAAAGATCTAATGGTTATAGAATTAGAGAAAGAATGAAAAATTCCTTGAATCCCTAGTGTAATAATAGCTATAAAATGAGATTAAACTACTAGATTTAGGAAGTATATGTGTTGAAATAAAGAAGGTAATTAGAGGATTCATTTTAAGAATGAAGAAATTTCAATATAATTTTGTGTTGTATGTGCAACTCCAATTAACGAATAATATGAGCTCCAAACTTGAAACTACAAGTTCTCTAAAATACAAAAATTGTTCAACTATTTGGTAGAGTCAACTTTTCTCAACAGGGACGACTTTAGGTAGCAGGGATGCAATGCATCCCTACTTAGCAGTCTATGAATGTGAAATGGTTTTTGAATTTATGAAGATTAATGAAAAGGGTTTTGGAATCCACAACTTGTTATTCATTTTAAAATTTATAACCTGCAATAAAAAAAGGTTTTGTTTTGTTGATGGGAGGTTTGCCTTGGTCAAACCCTAATTTAGGAATTAGCATTAAAATTAAAATAAATAAAAAGATAGAAATGTAAATTAAATGCATGAATACCTTATAGTAGTAGGATCTCTCAAATCAAATCTAATGAACCTACTTTACCAATTAATCAGATCAAGAGGATGGGAATGTTGAAGAAGTATGAATGCAAGTAAGATGCCTTTCTTGATGATGAGCTCCATTATCACCAAGGAAGGAAGCTAGGTCTTGATAGGTTGTGGTATGACTATGGAAGATAGACGATGAAGCCCCCAAATTAACTCCTTGAAGCCCCTTGAAATCACCTTAAACAAAAGAGATCTCCTCTCCAAATACATGCAAAAATATCTCCTTGAATGTACTTCAAGATGATTTGAATGCTTGGATAATTGAAGACTTGAGCATGAATGATTGATATTATGAGTATGTGATATGAATTCTTCATGAATATAAAATGGTACAAATGAATGGGCTTATAAAGGGCTCATAATAACTTTCCCTCATAAGTGCATTAACACCTTGTATCAATCTAGACTCAAGACCCAAGAAGCAAACTCATAATAGGTCCTAAGTAGGGATGCATTGTGTCCTTGATTAGGAATAGTAGAGACACATTGAATCCCTAATGAGAAGGGATGCACTGCATTCCTACTAACTAGGCCCCAAAATATAGGGGATTCCCTTAGGGTCCCAAAATAGATCGTGGGCTTCAAAAATCAAGTGTAGTTTTCAAGAAAAGTCCACGATAGTGCAGAAAATAGATTTTGAGTGATTGAAGGAAGGAAAAGGAAGGACCCATGTGGATATATCTTACCTCAAGTTTTACATCATGAAATAAGGACACCAAGGAAGGTTAATTAGGCCCCATCCTTTTTATGCCTAGGAGAAATGAGAAGAAAAGAGAAGAAAGGAGGAGAAATACAAATAAATGATGACTTCATATTAAATGGGTGTTAAACCATCATTAAATAAAATTCATTATAATTTAAGAAGGTGCATTGAGAAAATTAACATAGGATATAGAATTTAAGCATTTCACATATATTAGGAACATTTCCACTAGAAATTTCTAATACAAAGAGTTCACTGAACATGTCCCAATTATTTCAACTAGTCTTACTATAAGAAAACAAAAAAACAAAACTTCAACCATTGAGATTTTGTGGATCTTAAATATAATAGTGCATCATACACATACCATACATTAAAACACCAAAATAATACTCCATCACTATGTTATGTAGGGGAATTTAGAGCATTCTCTCCCAAGGACTTCATATTCTCTTTATTTCATATTCAAGCTTTTCACACTTCCATCTTTTGGATATGATACATACTAACTTGCTATCGTGCTATACATTAGAACAATATGAGATCATATAATACAACACTTCAAATACTCTTTCTTCCATATCAAACTTTGCATACTCTCTCCTTCATATCAACCATCATGTGCTCTTCCTACATATCAACCATCACATAATCTTTCCTACATATTACTTATCAAATAATATTTAATCCTACACATCAACCATCTAATTTTTGTTTATTGTATATCTCAATATTTTATACACTAGACAACACAACCATTGATCGCATATAATATTGAACATAACTCTCATACTTCTCTACTTAATCATACATGTCTCATCAAGTTGACATCAATGCACATGACATGTTGACCTCAGTAAAAAATATTGAACCCATATTTTCACTAATAACAATGAATGACTAGTGGGATATATAACTATAGAAAAGGGGTTCAGACTAGGGAGGAAAATGTTATGCTTGAATATATTCACCAAAATTATGATCTTCCTAAGCACAATAATGTTATTGAGGAGGAAGAGAATAAGAAGGTCAGTGGGAGAGTGATGTTTCTCAATAAAGCTAAATTAAAAGTGGATATTTCCCTTCAGGTTCACTCCTAATTGTATAACAAGATGATTTCTCTAAAGAAAAATGTTAGAGAGTTGTAGGATAACCTTGAAAATAAAAATAATAAAAATAATGGAGTTGGAAGGCAGAGTTGAGAATGTCCCTGGTAAGCTCATGACTTATGAAGCTTAATTAAGACAACTGGTCAAAGACAATGGTCAACAATTGGACATGGAAACTTCTAATCTATGTGCAGTCATGATGAGCATTGACAAAAGAAGAAATGAGGATATTATTTCTCCTTTTGTTGCCCAAATGATTGGTGGTCTCAATAAGCGAACAAGGAAGAGCACAAAAAGGGCCATTGAAGTTGCTCCCACTTTGAATGTGAAAGATCTTATTTAGGAGGGAGCTAAAATTGGAAAAGATATTTCCAAGGCAACAAAGGAGATGGTGTAGGGAATCTCTTATTTTTGTTGGCCCTGGTTGTTGGTCGTGGCTTTTGGTTCTAGGTTTTGTTGTTGGTCTTGTATCAATTTTTTATCGTGTTTTGTAGTTCTCTGTTGGTCTATACTTAGGTTCCAAGTCCTTGTAAAATCTAATTTTTTTTGTTTTATATCATAATTTTAGGTTCCAGGTCCTTGCAAAACTTGGTTGGACTTTTATTTTGTTGATTATGAACTAATTTTGGCTTTTTGTGTGGGTTTTGGGTCCCTTCGAAACCTATTTTTACTGTAATCCAAAACTATGCATGTCTATATAAGATGATGTTGTAATAAATATTCTAAATGGGAATGACTAATTGTAAGTAGATTTATGTATTTTTTAATTATAATATAAGACTTAGTTTAGTACATATAATACCCTCTTTTTAAAAATTCAAATATTTTATATATAAGTTAAGGGATAGTAACAATTCAAATCAAATTAAAACAAGAGACGCAATGCATCATAGTTCCTGCCTAACGCATAATGGTTGTAGAGGTGTAAATGAGTGAGAATCTAAATTAACATTATGAATGCATTAATTTTTGCCTAGAAATGCACTTGTGATCTGATAGGATTGCTCATTTTTTTTGTTAAATTCTCATCCTAGAAATGCACTCATGACCTGATAGGATGGCTCATATTTTGTTGTTAAGTTCTCGTGCTATATTATTATATCTTTGGGCATTTAAGCCCAAGAATAACATGCCAAAGTTTCCAATATGGCACTAAGTACTTAATATCATACTATGATCAATACATATGCTTTAGACAAATTTGCACCTTCTAAGTTGACAACTTAAATTATGTGCAATGAGGAAAGATATCCATACCAATATTTGAATTATAGAACTTGAAGAAGTGATGAAGCATTTGGAGTATCACATTATATGTTTAAGCATACTATGCATGCTACTAGACAACCATAAATAGTTGGAATAACTCCCCCAACTATGTATTATTCTCATCTTGATTATCAAATGGAACTCACACTATTTTTAATCATTAGCACTGGACAAAAACTAGGATAAAGATATAGACAGAGATAAACAATAGTATACAACAATAACAACATAAACATATATGCAGAGGAAAAAAGGATAGATAATATAGAGGAGGAAGAGGAAGAGAGAAAATAGTAAGATAGAGTGATACCAACATAAGTTGTGTGTGTGAGAGAGAGAATTAAATAAAAATATTTTTCTTAATAAAACAAATAGTCAAAATAAAATCATGGTTATAATAAAGAATTAAAATATATTATATTTTAATTAATAAAACTAAGAATTTAATTTTTATATTAAAACTCACATTTCTATAAGAAAAAATGAAATGTATTGAAATATAAAAATATTTTATAAGTAAAACTAATTGTTTAATTTTACACAATTAGAGAAGGTTTACTATTTAATGTTTTGTATTTCCAAATTTTTAATAAAATTAAGTAATTTTTAATTATGAAATAATATCTATATAATTTAATATGTACATTTATAAATAATAAATAGATGTAATACATATAAATTTCATGTTGATGAATAAATATGATATAATAAATAAAAAATAAAATATTACTATTTAATTTTAATACATAGTTTATAAAAACCTAATAATAATTTTAATATCTTTTAGAATTGAATTATTTCTATTTTGTGGTTATTTCTTTAGTATGTTTTTTGATATAAAATATAATTATTAATTTAATATTAAAATATATATTTAAGTTTTAAATGTATTTAAACTAAATGATAAATTGTTTAAATAAAAAATATTAACAATAAAGAATACTATAATTTAAAAATTGTAACACTTATCAATTATACATATTACAAACACTATTATAAAATATAATTTAAAAAATAATATTGTTTAATTTATTTTTATAAAAGTAAAATAATAGTAACAAGAGACACAATGTGTCATAGTTCTTGCCTAACACATAATGGTTGTAGAGGTGTAGATGAGTGAGAATCTAAATTAACATTATGAATGTATTGATTTTTTCCTAGAAATACACTTGTGATCTAATAGGATTGCTCATATTTGTTGTTAAATTCTCATCCTAGAAATGCACTTGTGATCTGATAGGATGGTTCATATTTTGTTGTTAAGTTCTCGTGCTATATTATTATATATTTGGGCATTTAAGCCCAAGAATAAAATGCCAAAGTTCTCAATATGGCACTAAGTACTTAATATCATACTATGATCAATACATATGCTTTCGACAAATTTGCACCTTCTAAGTTGACAACTTAAATTATGTGCAATGAGGAAAGATATCCATACCAATATTTGAATTATAGAACTTGAAGAAGTGATGAAGCATTTGGAGTTTCACATTATATGTTTAAGCATACTATGCATGCTACTAGACAACCATAAGTAGTTGGAATAACTCCCCCAACTATGTATTATTCTCATCTTGATTATCAAATGGAACTCACACTATTTTTAATCATTAGCACTGGATAAAAACTAGGATAAAGATATAGATAGAGATAAATAATAGTATACAACAATAACAACATAAACATATATGCAAAGGAAAAAATGATAGATAATATAGAGGAGGAAGAGGAAGAGAGAAAATAGTAAGATAGAGTGATACCAACATAAATTGTGTGTGTGTGTGTGTGTGTGTGAGAGAGAGAGAGAGAGAGAGAGAATTAAATTTATTTATTTTTAATAAAACAAATAGTCAAAATAAAATCACGGTTATAATAAAGAATTAAAATATATTATATTTTAATTAATAAAACTAAGAATTTAATTTTTATATTAAAACTCACATTTTTATAAGAAAAAATGAAATGTATTGAAATATAAAAATATTTTATAAGTAAAACTAATTGTTTAATTTTACACAATTAGATAATGTTTACTATTTAATGTTTTGTATTTCCAAATTTTTAATAAAATTAAGTAATTTTTAATTATGAAATAATATCTATATAATTTAATATGTACATTTATAAATAATAAATAGATGTAATACATATAAATTTGATGTTGATGAATAAATATGATGTAATAAATAAGAAATAAAATATTACTATTTAATTTTAATACATAGTTTATAAAAACCTAATAATAATTTTAATATCTTTTAGAATTGAATTATTTCTATTTTGTGGTTATTTCTTTAGTATATTTTTTGATATAAAATATAATTATTAATTTAATATTAAAATATATATTTAAGTTTTAAATGTATTTAAACTAAATGATAAATTGTTTAAATAAAAAATAATAATAACAAAAAATACTATAATTTAATAATTGTAACACTTATCAATTATACATATTACAAACACTATTATAAAATATAATTTAAAAAAATATTGTTTAATTTATTTTTATAAAAGTAAAATAATAGTAATAATTTAACCACTTTTATTAAAAAAACAAAGTTTTAAAAAAATTAGAAATTCAAATACAAAGATATAACATATTGAAATTATGTTAAAAAGACAAATTTATTTTTATAAAAGTAAAATAATAGTAATAATTTAACCACTTTTATTAAAAAAGAAAAGTTTTTAAAAATTTAGAAATTCAAATACAAAGATATAACATATTGAAATTATGTTTAAAAGACACACACACACACACACACACACACACACACACACACACACATAACAAGTTATATCAACTAGCTTATATATACCTCTATATATATTACGCTGAGAGTAATCGTTCTCGAGGCGCCTATTTTTATTTAATCCCAAAGTTATTTTAATCGAAGTTGGGATTAATGAAAATAAAAATAGGCGCCTCGAGAACGATTACTCTCAGCGTAATATATATAGAGGTATATATAAGCTAGTGGTAGTCGCGGCGCAATAGGAAAAATATTTACTTTTTATTTTTTATTTTGATAAGGTTACTATAAAATTGTTAATTAATTTTTAATTAGAGTTGTATGAAGTTACTATAAAATTATGCTTCAAAATATTTTTAAAAATTTAATATAAGGAGTTTAATATAGATTAAAAAAATATTTTTTATTTTTGGGATATTGTAATGTAAAATGTTATAGTCATACATAGATATATGGTTAGGGACAAAGTTACCATTATAGTTAATGTTAACCTTAGGGATAGAATTAGGGTTAGGGTTAGCATTAGAGTTAGGGTTGGAGTTAGGGTTAGGGTTTGAGCTATGGTTAAGGTTAGGGATAGAGTTATGGTTATGGTTATTGTTAGAGTTATGGTTAAGGTTTAGATTAGAGTTATGTTTATGTTTAAGGTTAGGGTTAATGTTATGGTCATGGTTAAGGTTAGGGTTAGAGTTATGGTTATGGTTATGATTAGGATTAGTGTTAGGGTTATAGTAAGGCTAACGTTAGGGTTAGGGTTAAGGTTTGAGTCAAGGTTAAGGTTAGAGTTTAAAGGGTTAGGGTTTGAGTTAGGATCAAAATTAAGGTTAGGGTTAAGGTTAGAGTCCAATTATGGTAGAGTCAAATCCAAAGTTAGAGTTATGCTTATGGTTAAGGCTAGGGTTAGAGTTATGCTTATAGTTAGGGTTAGGGATAGGGTTAGAATCCAATTATGGTAGAGTTAGAATTAGGGTTAGAGTTAGGGGTAGAGTTATGCTTATGGTTAATGTTAGGTTTAGAGTAATGCTCATGATTAAGGTTAGGGTTAGAGTCATCATTATGGTTATGGTTAGGGTTATAGTGGGGATAGGGTTAGGGTTAGGGTTTGAGTCAAATATATCTTTTAATTTAATATAAGGAATTTAATTTAGATAATTTTTATTTTTTTTTGGGATATTGTAATGTAAAATGTTATAGTCATACGTAGATATATGGTTAGGGACAAAGTTAACATTATAATTAATGTTAACCTTAGGGATAGAATTAGGGTTAGGGTTAGCATTAGGGTTAGGGTTGGAGTTAGGGTTAGGGTTTGAGCTATGGTTAAGGTCAAGGATAGAATTATGGTTATGGTTATCATTAGAGTTATGGTTAAGGTTCAGATTAGAGTTATGTTTATGGTTAAGGTTAGGGTTAGAGTTATGGTCATGGTTAAGGTTAGGGTTAGAGTTATGGTTATGGTTATGATTAGGGTTAGGGTTATAGTAAGGCTAGGGTTAGGGTTAGGGTTAAGGTTTGAATCAAGGTTAAGGTTAGAGTTAGGGTTAGGGTTTGAGTTAGGATCAAAATTAAGGTTAGGGTTAGGGTTAGTGTCCAATTATGGTAGAGTCAGATCTAGAGTTAGAGTTATGCTCATGGTTAAGGCTAGGGTTAGAGTTATGCTTATAGTTAGGGTTAGGGATAGGATTAGAGTCCAATTATGGTAGAGTTAGAATTAGGGTTAGAGTTAGGCGTAGAGTTATGTTTATGGTTAAGGTTAGGGTTAGAGTAATGCTCATGGTTAAGGTTAGGGTTACGGTTAAGGTTTGAGTCAAATATTATTTTAAATTTAATATAAGGAGTTTAATTTAGATAAAATATATATTTTATTTTTGGGATATTGTAATGTAAAATGTTATAGTCATACGTAGATATATGGTTAGGGACAAAGTTAGGGTAAGGGTTTGAGCTAGGGTTAAGGTTAGGGTTAGGGTTAGATTCTAATTATGGTAGAGTTAGATTTATGGTTAGAGTTAGGGGTAGGGTTAAGGTTAGTGTTAGGATTAGAATTAGGGTTAAGATTAGGATTAGAGTTAGGGTTAGGGTTAGGGCTATAGATAGGGTTAGGGTTAGGGTTAGGGTAAGGTTTTGGGTTAGGGTTAGGGCTAGGGTCAGGTTTAGGGTTAGAGTATGAGTTAGGGTTAGAGTTTGAGTTAGGGTTAGGGTTAGGGTTATAGATAGGGTTAGGGTTAGGGTTAGGGTAAGGTTTTGGGTTAGGGTTAGGGCTAGGGTCAAGTTTAGGGTTAGAGTACGAGTTAGGGTTATAGTTTGAGTTAGGGGTAGACAGAGCATTATAATTTGGGTTAGGATTAGGGTTACGTTTAGGGTTTGAGTTTGAGTTATGGTTAGAGTTAGGGTTAGAGCTAGAGCTAGAGTTAGAGTTAGGGTTAGAATTAGGATTAGGTTTAGGGTTTGAGTTACCAATAGAGTTAATTTTATAGTTGGGTTAATGTTAGAGTTAGGGTTAGGGTTAGAGTTTTGAGTCAGGGTTAAGGTTAGAGTTAGGGTTAGGGTTAAAATTAAAATCCAATTATGGTAGAGTTAGATTTACAGTTAGAGTTATGGGTAGGGGTAGGGTTATGCTTACAGTTAGGGTTAGAGTTAGATTTAGGGTTAGGGTTAGGGTTAGGGTTAGGTTTATATTTAGAGTTAGGGTTATATATAGAGAGAGTTATATCAATGTTAAGGTTAGGGTAAGGGGATTGAGTCAGGGTTAAGGTTAGAGTTAGGGTTAGGGTTAGGGTTTCAGTCAGGATTAAAGTTAGGGTTAGGGTTAGAGTCTAATTATGGTAGAGTTAGATTTACAGAAAGAGTTAGATTTAGGGTTAGAGTTAGAGGTAGGGTTAGGGTTAGGGTTAGGGTTAGAGATAGGGGTAGACAAAGGGTTAGGCTTAGGCTTAGGGTTAGGGTTAGGGTCAAGGTTAGGGTTAGGTTTAGGGTTAGAATATGAGTTAAGGTTAGAGTTTGAGTTATAGTTAGGGCTATAGTTTGAGTTAGGGGTAGACAGAGTATTATAAATGCTAGCTACAATTAGGGTTAGGTTTTGGGTTACGGTTATGGTTACGGTTAAGGTTAGAGTTAGGTTTAGGGTTACAGTTATAGTTAGGGTTAAAGTCCAATTATGGTAGAGTTAGATTCAGGGTTACAATTAGTGGTAGGGATACGGTTACAATTATGGTTAGGGTTAGGGTTAGGGTTAGAGTTAGAGGAAGGGTTATATTTAGAAGTTTTCTTATGGTCACAATTATAGTTAGGAGGGGAGTAAGGGTTGGGATTTTAGATTATATTTATTATTATATAAGGTGCCCTACATAATAATATGTATATTCCCACGCTCATGGATAAGGTTAGGGAAAGAAGTAGGACCATGGTTATTAATGATCATATTTATATTTCTAATATTAACTCCAATTTGATCAAAGGCCAAATATATTTTTGGTATTTTTGTAAACGAACTTGCTTAACACTTCCCTATTTCAAAGTTAATAAAATATCATTTCTATTGTCTTAGATTTGAGAGTAAGTATATTAAATAAGTAATAATAAATGAACATTATGATTAATATATTTCTAAAATAAAAATATATTACTTAAAAACTTGTTTACTTTAAATGAATAAAGTACTCATTTACTTGTAAATTTTAAAAATAGAAATTAATCTACATATATATAAAATATTTATTCTTTTTCCTATTTGCATACAAATTAATTAAAATCTAAACTTTAAACTACATAAATATTTTTAAAATATATATCCATCAATAATTAGCTTAGAATAAAGTAAAATCTAAAAATTAGACACATATAGAATCTTTTTAATTTCTAGATACATATTTTTCTAATTTATTTCTACAAACATGCAACTGATATTTCTATTATCCATTTTTTTCCATTCTAAAAAAAATCTAGATGTAAATAGAATTTTTTTAGATGCATGCAATCTTTCTAATTTTTTCTACATACATATATTAACATTTCTATTTTATATTTTATTTTTACATTATGGTTATTTCAATCAAAATATCTAGATGTAAATAGAATTCTTTTCAAAAAATCTAGATGTATATAGAATTCTTTTAATTTTTTACATACATAAAATCTTTCTAATTTTTTTCTACATACATAAAAGAATAATTTCTATTTTCTATTTTTAAAAAAAAGCTATCATGAAGATTGATAAAAAAATTGATTGCATATGCATTCTTTATTTTGTGCACTAAATGCATTAATTTTTTTCATTTATCTAATGGTTTTGAATGAACTTTGTCTCATCTTGGCATTGCATCTTCCAAAGATCAGTAAGCAATATCAAGATATAAAATATCAAAGTTGAAAATATTAAAATGAATGAATAAAATATCAAATGCTCAGGATGCAAGGCAGAAATAAACTGTGTTGAAGTGTATTTTATTGATTAAATGATGACTTTTATATTGAATTACTAAATTACCAAATCTACCCACCTCATTGTAAAACTTAATTGCTCTGTTTCAAATGTGATTAAATTAAAAATAGAAAATCTACACAACATAGATCTATTCTGCATAATGCAAATTTTAAAACTATGTAAAAGATTTGTTGTTCTGCATAATACAGATTTTAAAACTATGTAACAACAATTTATTCCTGACTTCCAACTATTTGTATCTTCTCTAATATAAATTATTTTTTTCATATCATACATTATATAATGAAAGTAAATCCATACCAATTAATATTAATGTAAGTGGGAAATAATTTTTTTTCACATTGATAGAAGAGTATGATGGAATCCAAAATGGGTTTTCCATGGATTTGCATTCTTGCATCAATAGTTTAAACTGATTCCGTACTCGTGAATCACACCGGCTAAAATACACTGAAAAACAATCCATTGCAGGGAGGCGATAAAAATTAGTAAAGAACTTAAAGAAGACACACGGGTATACTACGAAGAGTTTTTAGAAGTGAGCATCTTATTAGATCCAAGCTGGAACCTCACGGAACAATCAAATATTCATTTAGGTTTTTTTTATAAAAACATTAGAAATACTATATTTTTAAAACAGAGAGATTGATGCTATCAACACTCAAATGAACAAGACTCATTCTTATTAACAACATTTACAGAGAAATATAATAAATAAAATCTGAGAAGACCGAGCAACTCTGGAATTTTGTCCAAATACAATGACCCAAATCAAAGTCAAATAGAAATTGAAATCAAAAGGCTCCAAAAATTCAATGTTTCAATTTGTCATGGATCTTCTAAATTCTGCAAAGATTTTAGTGCGCTCATAGACTGGAAGGAACCTATAAATTGGAGCCGCAACAGAGCCAATTCCAAATGCATATCCAGATCTAGAGTCAGTCATTTATCTTTAATCCATTCCCATTCAGTCCCAGCAACGCGCTAATAGCATCAGGAAGCTCCATGCATGAATCAAAAGAAAATGGATAGATTTGGTTAGGAAAGTACATATTGGACCAAAATATTTCAAAAATAGAAAAGAAGACATCCCTAAAACACTCCCATCAAGCACCATTAACAATGAAAAGTATTATAAAATATATATATATCAAATAGATTTTGAATACAAATCTAAATTTAAATCAAACATGCAAGACTAAACTATTAAATGCAAGCCTAAATAGTTATGAACAGAATTCTAAATCTAAATGAAATTAATTAAAATTGAAATCTAAATCAAAGTAGAATATTATAACTAATTTTGAATTTCAATTTACATCTACATCTAAATCTAAATGAAAATGTAAATAAAAAATAGAAATCTCACCTGCAAAAATGTTACTCCAAAACTTCAATTTACTCCTATTCAAAAACTCCAATCTAATCCTCCAATAACCTCCACCTCTTCCTTCCTGCAAAAACATAAAATGAAAATGAAATGAGGAGCCTTGGTTTTATAACTTCTGAGAGGCTCCTCATATCCCCCAACAGACATCTCTTCACATTCCACAAGTTTGTTTCAAATTCTCCCACTCCCCACAAAAAATAAGCATGAATGTGCATGCAAAATTATATTTAACAAAAAAAAAAAATCATATTGAAATTATTTCGCCCCTATTTTTTCGGGTCCTACTTTTTCGGGCCCTACTTTTTTGGGCCTATTATTTCGGCCTCCATTTGGCTTCCTATTATTTCGGCCAGCTATTATTTCGAAAATTCTTTTTTAATATTTAATTTGGAAGTTTGTAACTGCTCCCAAATCTTTTTTATTGACAAAGAATCTTGGCATATTCCCGTGCTGCCATTTTATAGAACGCCTCTCAGCGTAAATAGTAAAAAATAAACATCAATGTAAAATTAATAATAAATATATTTAAAATAATAAATTAAAAATATTTAATAGATTGTGATAATTAATATTGATTAGACATGTTGTGTGAGGTGGAAGATAAAATGATTTGAAAAAATAAAATCTTATCAACTTGTCACAAATGTGAAAAAGATAAAGTTATAATTAATACATTCATTAATGTAAGATGAAGTTGTTAGAAAATATTTGTATTTTTTGTTGAAGAAAATTAATTTTCTCCCTCACCAAAAATAGTATGGACCAATAGAATGGATGAAAAATATGATTTACAAAATACTAAAAAATAAGAAAAAGATTCAAACATTTGAAATTTCATATAATCTTTTAAATTTTTAGATTTGATTGGTCAGTGGTAATGTCATATTTGGATTGACATGAATGCATAAGTATTCCTGCCATGGCAGGAACTAATAATTTAACCACTTTTATTAAAAAAGCAAAGTTTTAAAAAAATTAGAAATTCAAATACAAAGATATAACATATTGAAATTATGTTAAAAACACACACACACACATATATATATATACAGAAGCATAATTTGAACTTATGTATTACATGAAGTTTTAGGAACAAGTTATATCAAATAGTAAAAAATAAACATCAATGTAAAATTAATAATAAATATATTTAAAATAAGAAATTAAAAATATTTAATAGATTGTGATAATTAATATTGATTAGACATGTTGTGTGAGGTGGAAGATAAAATGATTTGAAAAAATAAAATCTTATCAACTTGTCACAAATGTGAAAAAGATAAAGTTATAATTAATACATTCATTAATGCAAGATGAGGTTGTTAGAAAATATTTGTATTTTTTGTTGAAGAAAATTAATTTTCTCCCCCACCAAAAATAGTATGGACCAATAGAATGGATGAAAAATATGATTTATAAAATATTAAAAAAAGATATAAACATTTGAAATCTTATATAATCTTTTAAATTCTTGAATTTGATTGGTTAGTGTTAATGTCATATTTGGATTGACATGAATGCATAAGTATTCCTGCCTTGGCAGGAACTAATAAAGTATAATCTATAACATCAAATTAGCATAAAGTATAATTATTCGATGGGTTATTTACATAAAATAAACTAGCCAAAATTAAATGTTTGATGTTGGTACAACAAGAAATAATCTTGGAATAATGTCAAAAATATTATGGGGTGAACAAACTTAGTATGGTGCTACATTGGATATTCAGATACCTTTAGAATTCACCTTCTTCCAAATTCTTAATAATCAAATGCCCTATATCTATTTACAAAACATGCAATCACTTTAGTATAGTTTTTCATCTTTTAGGTTTAAGAAATTCAATGGGAATGGGACTTACGAGCATTTAT